>PVJA010002662.1:0-81655 GCA_004027025.1 Myocastor coypus
TATAGAGACAAGGGCTCAATCTTGGGTCCCACATGCCACCTTGACCCTGCCCCCAGGACATGCTGAACTGGTGACCGAGTCCAGGCATGGTGGCACATGCCTGTCATCTCACTGCTGGGGAGGCTGAAAACAGAAGGATCACTACCAGTCCAAGCTGGGCAGTGAGACCCTGTACCAAATATATAAATGAAAAAAAAAAAAAAAAAAAAAAAAAAAAAAAAAAAAAAAAAAAAAGTTGGTTTTGGTGGTTTTATTACCAAAACCAATTTCTTTTAACTCCAAGAAGCTACAGAAGTAAATGTATCTCCAAGATCATTTAAGACATTGACTAAAAGGGAAAACTATCTCCACGTTCTTAGTTTCAACCAGGAATTATGTCAAGTGGATTTTCCAACTGTCCTGACTGGCCTGGAATTTCATGGGGTCACCTGTGTTGTCAACGTGTCTCTGTGGAATCTTGTATGCACAAGTTCGCTTTATTTCCAGAATCATCTTACGAGTCACAGCCTGGAAGCAGAGCCCTGTCTGAGGAAGATACAGTAAGTCTCCTCAGAATACATTCTTTCCATAATCATTTTTTGGCTACTTGAGTCACCTCTCCAGGTCAACGGAGAGCCATACTTTTCCCAAGTCACCCTGTATCAAGTAGGGACAAATAAACTATCCAGGCTGTTGAACTGTTCAGTTTTGCTACAATTGTTTTTCCTTGTTGGAATACACTGTTTTCCTTTCTAATAAGGAGTGTTAGCCACCACTGGTAGTGAAAGCCAGGGCCTACCAGAAACAGAGCAGAAGAAATTTCCTGACTCGCTTGCATCGCGCCGGTTCATCCGCTCTGAAGATATACGAAGTGTGACTGCACAGTAATTTGAGTGATTATGTTCCTCCACACAACAGCACTCTTACTTACAAATGAGCGCTGTCCCCTTCAGGAGTCCTCGGGGAGCCTGTCTGCTTGTTCTAGTGTGACTGGTCTGGAAGTATTTTTCAATTTCTCCTCTGGGGAGAGTTTTCTTTTGAACGTCCTAAATTGTGACAGTTCGTCCTTTGAGAATGGATTTGATTTGAGGAATGGTACAATATATTCGTAGCATACATCTGTTGTTTTTGTCTGTCCAGAAATTTTTCTTCCAAGTCCTTCTTGGGAAGACTGTATTTCTTCTGTTGTTTATTCTGTGTTTTGGAGACTCTTGAGGAGAAGATAGTTTTTCAAATATCTTGGGAAATAGCCACTTTCCCCGCTGCTAACTGGAACCATTCTTTCATGACTTTCTCCTCGTACTCCACCAGGTCTAGCTGTTCAGGAGGCAGCTAGCTGCCTTGACCACGAGCTCCCGAGGGCCAGGCAAGCAGTGCATGCCTGACCACAGCCGTCAGCTCAGGAGTGAATACATGGCAAAGGCACCATGCCGGCCTTCACTTCTGGACTTGGGCTGCAACTGTTGAGAGGAAATGTCTGGGTTTTCTGCGAAGCTGATCACTATCTCCTACTATAAGAAAAAAGGCTGCCTAAAATAAAAGCCACACAGGACCAGGGAAATGGCTTGGCAGTCTAAGCACCTGCCTGGTAAGCAAAAGGACCTGGGTTTGATCCCTGGTACCACATGTTGTGCTGGCCCCACAACCCTGGGCTCAGCAAAGCTGGGTGTGGCGGCACGTGCCTGTAATCACAGTAACGGGGAGGCTGAGACAGGGGGATCACTATGAGTGTGAGTTACATAGTGAGACCTTGTACCAGATAAATAATTTATTTATTTTATTTATATTTATAAATAAAAATATTTTTTATTTTTTTATTTTTTATTTTACTTGTTATTTATTTATAAAGAAATAAAATAAATAAATAAATAAATTTTTAAAAAGCAGGTTTCTGCTTGTTTGTTTGTTTTGGTCTTTTAGAGATTATGTGTCACTATGCAGTTCAGGCTGGTGCTGAGCTCGCTTTGTAGCCCAGGCTGGTCTCGAGCTTACAATAATCATCCTACCTCAGTCTCCCTAGTGCTAGGATTATAGACATTCACCACCATGCCTAGCTGAGAAAGCAGTCCTGAACCCTGAGAAAAATCACACCCATGTATGTGCGCATTTGGGTACAACTGTTTAAGGCGAAGGACCGACTCACGATTCGGGCCCCTGTATCCAGATGCTCACAAGGCGAAAACTTTCTGGGGCTTTTGTGTGTGTCATGAGTCATTTAGCTTCCTTTTTGATTTGGGCTTCTGCTGACAACCAAGTGAGCCCTGAGTAAGCCAGTCGGGCAGAGCCAGATTTTGTGAAAGAACAAATGCACCAAGCAGAAAGTATGGAGGGTACCAAGGCATTTACACCGAACTCCTACTTGAGGGACATTTGCTGAGAACCAGCTGGGTGCCAGGCCTGCCAGATGAGAAGCTGAGAAGCTCTCGACGTCTCAGAGTGCCCAGCTGCTCTCAGCCTGCAGAAGACCTGCTTGCCTTCCTCGGCTCGTGAGGACCCAGAAGGCGTGCCGCAGCCAGAAGAGATTATGCCAAGATGGTTCTCCTAGTCAAGGTCAGAGCTTGTGATTCATCTACCCAGGTCGCCAACATTTTTAAAAAGATAGCAAATACTTGAGGTCATAAATTCTATCTCTTTGAAAATAGAATTTTATTTGCCCTCTGTGGCCCTGTTTTCTGTGGAACATGTAAAGACAGGAATTTCTACGTGGAGGAGCAAGGTCAGAATGATTAGCACTTGCTACATCTGGTGGAGAAAGATTCTGATGGGGCGGGAGGAGCACAGAGAGGGATAATGTCATCCCCACTCGTGGTCCTAGATTTAGTTTTCCCCGTGGCAGTTCTATATGGAAAAAGACAGTCCTGACTAGGCCAGCTTTTATGATCTATTCTTTAGATGAAAAGTTCCAAGCAATTTATATGGTTTAGACCCACAAAGAGTAAGACAGGATTTCTTGGGGTGGAAGATGTGTGGCCTGCTTGGGTAAAGGATGAAGACATTTACTTTGGGGTGCCCAGGCCTCGTCCCCTCCCTTTCTGCATCTTCGTCTCTCTCTGCATCTGCTTTCATGCCAACTACCTCCTCTACCTACCTGATTCTTTTACTCTCTGTGGCTTCTCCCTTCTCATCAGTGCACTCCGCAGATCTCTCCCAGTCTCCACGCCCAGCACCCAGTGGCAGCCTCCTTCTGTGTTTCTCAGTTCACAGCCCTGAGGAGGACCCTGTTCAGTTCAGTTAGCAGACTGGAACTAGACTGCCCAGGGCCACTGGGCATCCTGCAGGTTGGCTAGGAGTCACCAGGATAGGACAATGGCACATGAAGGCAAATGAAAAGCCAGAGAAGTGAGGAACCTCAGCGGCCTAGAGGGGAGCGGTGTGTCAGGTGCCCCGGCCCTGGCTCATGTAGCTGAGTCTCCAGCTTCTAGAGGAACGAGACCCTGTGTAGAAGCTTAGTGCCTGCCACTATATACCACCCCAACTTTCCTGTTTCCAGCGGCCACAGTCCATAGACGCTTGCATAGGGTGTGTAGGAAGGGCATTTCTAGCAAGTCCATAGAAGAACATGAGCAGCGGAAACAGTAGGCAGCAGGGTTAAATGTCTTGGGAAGTAGTGGGTGGGGCACTGCCAAGATTCCCCACTGAGGACAAAAAGAAAAGACACCCCAGAGCTCTACTCTTTCTGGCGCCCTAGACCAACAGTGGCAACTTGATCAGCTTTTCCCAGAGCATGCATAACCTAGACCCATGTGAGTTCCCATAGGTAAACATTTTAGGTATCCTCTGGCTTATGTAGTCTGCTCTGGGAAACTTATCACCACTTTTGATCTTAACCCCTGTAGATAAATGCACCCTCAGTGCTGAATTCACTGATTTACGTAAGGATTTACAAATCATTAGAAAATCAACGGATCGCAGAAAGAGGGTTTGGCTTACTTCCCTGCCTTCTACTTTGCTGCCAGAGGAAAATGTTGCTCAGGTCTAGAACAACTTAAGGTACTGATTTTAGCCATGAGCTAATACAGATAATCATGTTTTTTAGGGGAGAAAAAGCAATACAGAATGCTGGAGCCAAGTAGATCCAAGTTTGGAAGCTACTGTGGGAGAGAGGAGGCAGCCATGGCTCTGTGCCCCTGCTGCCCAGCTCCCAGGAGGGGTAGTCCTCTGTGTGTCACCTCCCTGAGACCTGCCTTGTGCTGCCCAGGAAAGGAGTGCTGGCTAAATTTGGGCCAGGAGATCTTTGGGCCATGTGATCAGAAACATGTGGGGAAGGGATAAACAGTCTAGACCCCTTTGGCAGAATTTGCTTAGTAGGACTGGGATGCAGTCCAGCTTAAAAGCAAGAACCCCAGATGGCTTTGGTGCAGATGTTTCAATGTTTCGCATGTCCTGCTTGAGAAATAGGGCCTCAATTCTGGATCAGAATCTGGTTCTCTGGCTCACATAGTGTGTGTGTGTGTGTGTGCGCGTGCGCGTGTGTGTGTGTGTGTGTGTGTGTGTGTGTGTATGTATGCATCCGTGTGTGCTCACGCATGGGCATGAGCATGCACGTATTTGAGTTCTGAGTTTCAGGTGAGACATCTTGTTTAAACTCAAGCTTCACATTTAAGGTTAGGGCAAAAGTCAAGTGGAGCAATAGTTCCACTGCTTTTGACCCTGGGCCAGCACTTCCTAGATAGAGCAGCATCTTCAACCTTTAAAACCACCTGGAAAACTTCAAAAAGTATTGATGTTACACCTCACTTCCAAAAATCTAATTTCCTTGGTCTAGGTACTGTTACAAGAGTTTATTTTATTTATTTATTTATTTATTTATTTATTTATTTATGTCTTTTGAGACAGGGTTTCATTATGCAGTTCAGGCTGGCCTTGAGCTCATTTTGTAGCCCAGGCTGGTCTTGAACTCACACTGATCCTCCTGCCTCAACCTCCCAAGTGCTGGGATTATAAGGCATGCGCCACCATGCCTGGCTTGTTATAGGAGTTTTAAAAGCTCCTTGGATATAGCCAAAATTAAGAACTGTATGGTAGGAAAGGAAGTTTAGCTTTTCTCAACTCTAAAAGTCATCTAAATAAAAACTGTAGGAAGTTCACTGTCAGTTTCATAAAAGAAGAAATATTAAATTTGTATCTGTACATGGCAAAGCAAATAAATATAATGGGAGAGAAAAACTTGACTAATGTTGACCTGTGACTGTCGTCAAGGACGATGGCAGCCCTGCTCATGTGGCCTCTTCTGTTCCTTGACTACAAAGAGAAGCATGGCACAGTGACACTCGGAACGCAACAGCTCAACTCTACACCAGCAAACAATGATTGTGGCTACAAATGTTTTCCTGAAAGAACAAGAACAGTTTAAACCTTTACTTTGTTTCTTCATGTCTGGCCAGGCACCTAAGTGACTAGATTCACAGTTGATAGTAGATACAACATTTCAGAAATGTCTAAGGGTTTGATTTTTTTCCATTACTAAAAATAGATTTGTGGGGCTGGGGAGATAGCTCCATGGTACAAATGCCTGCCTGGCAAGTGCAAGGTTATGAGTTTGAACCCTGGTCCCGCAAAAAAAAAAAAAAAAAAAAAAAAAAAGAAAAGAAAAAAAAATAGATTTGTGAGTTTATCAGCAACAGTGCAAATGAGCTACAGCTTTTTGACAAATGGACAGCAAAATGCTGAACTTAGAGGACAATGATTTTATTAAATCTGATATACTGGGCCCAGCGGGATGGCTCAGTGGTCTAAAGCACCTGCTTGGGAAAGCTTGGGCTGCTTCAGGGACCGTGGTTCGATCCCCAGCACCACATGCTGTGCCAGCCCTGCCCTTGGGGTGGGCTGAGCCGGCCATAAAAATGAGTGAATAAACAAAGGTCCTGAAACAAGAAAAAAATAAATAAATAAAATAAAAAATTCAAAAAAAAAAAATCTGATATACTCACCCAAATAGTTACGAGTTTGTCTAAAATGCTTTTTCAAAACAATACGGCATATTTGGTTTTGTAAAAATTAAACTATCTTTTGTCAAATGCTGTGTCATTTTATGTATACATTTGATATGATATTATTATATTATATATATATATATATATATGTATATGTATATAAAATGATATTTGTCATAGGGCCTATTGGCTATAACTGAGTTAGCTACACTGGATCTTTGATGTGAAATTTACAAGACTGTGATGTGTTCAAAATTATGAGTTCTAAAGTGCAGGCCAAGGACTTGCCAGATAGCTCAGTGGACTAAAGAGCCTGCTTAGGCACAGGGCAATGTCCAGGGCTTGGTCCTCAGCCTGACATGCCACCCCTCCACCTCCCCACCCCCCTACTCCCTACCCACCCAGGGCATTCTGAGATGGTGATTGAGACTGGGCATGGTGGTACATACCTATCAGCCCAGGACTTTGGAGGTTGAAAACAGGAGGATCAGTATGACTCCGATCTGCCTAGTGAGACCCTGTAGACTTGGTATCAAATTAAAAAAAATATGTGCAAGCCAAGGGCTGTAGGGCAATTTATAGACTTTGATTGTTCATATGTCCTCTGAATGTGTTTGTTTCTTTATTTATTGATTTATTTATGTTGGTACTGATGGACACACTCAGGACCTTGTCCTTGCCAGACAGGTGCTTATGTGGCAGAGCTACCTCCCCAGCCTCTCTGTTTTGGAAGGCAACGAGGCTCACACCAACACACTAGCCCCTCACTTTTGGATGTATTTATTTTATTCTAATTTTCTAGGAGATGGGCCATGGCTTTTGTCACATTCACTGAGTTTGCAACTAAAATTAGGTTCAGATGTCTGCCTGCTTAGAGGATCTTTCACTCTAAGCTCTTTAATTACCATATGCTATTGAGAAAGAGATATGGAAAAAAGAGAAATAGAACCACTGTGCTCCGCAGCACTGCTTTCCTTGGGGTCAGCATCGCGGGTGCTGGTGTACTTCACCGACAGACATTCTACCTTGCCTGGAATTGATGCAATATTTTAGTTATTTTTTTAGATGGTTTCACTATGTGGTTCAGGCTGGCCTTGAACTTACTTTGTAGCCCAGTCTTGGCCTCGAACTTGCAATGATCCTCCTGCCTCAGCCTCTGGAGTGCTGGGATTACAGGTGTGTGCCCCTACCCCTGGCCTCTGGTTTACTGTGAAACAAGCATAAAGAAAATGGATATAATCCTGACTTTTGTTTCTTTTGCTGGAACTTTCATATCATGCCAGGAAGTGTAGGCAGTTTTGCCTACCTGGGAAAAACTGATGGTGACCAAGTTCACAGAGCAGGGATAGTTTTTAACTAGAAGGCAGAAAGTAAACTTGATAGCGTTCCATTTGGTCCCTATCTCTGCGCCTAATTAGATGGCATCCTTTTGATGTGGTCATTGCCAAAGATGCCCAAACTGAAGGACACCCAACAAGGGAAAGTATGACTTTTTAAAAGTGATGACATAAACAGTAATGATTTTATGGAAGATCTATTTTAGTAGGAAGTTTTCCTTTAAAATTTATTCATCAGGGGCCCGGCAGGATGGCTCAGTGGTCTAAAGCACCTGCTTAGGAAAGCTTGGGCGGCTGCAGAGACCGCAGTTCTATCCCTGGCACCACATGGTGTGCCAGCCGTACCCTCAGGGCAGGCTGAGATGGCCATAAAAATAAATAAATAAACAAACAAAGTTCTGAAACAAGAAAAAAAATTTATTCATCAAATTTAATTCTAAATCCTTCTCATGAATGTTAAGAGGTCAAAGTTCTCTTTTGATGATCTTTAGTCTCATGATGGGGACAAATGTGGCTTCTGTTAAAATAATATTTTATAGTAAAATTTATAGTGTAGAGTCATTGTGCAGGTAAATGTTCTCCTGGTCTGAGAAATGTTATGTGCAATGATTTTTCATTGTCAAGGCTAATTCCAAAATATCTCACCAGCATGTAATAGTTTCCATGAGGATTTAAGGAATGGCAGTAATAGTTGTTCATATTTAGATATGAGTTGAAAAATTGTCTGTAAGCTTTAATTATGACATAGCTTTTAGGAAAATTAGCTGACATTGGCATAAACAAGAAGAAAACAAAATTTTATGTTACTACTGTGGACTTAAAACAAAACCTTCACATATTGATCTGCATACCCATCCTTTTTTTTTTTTTTTTTTTTGTGGGACCGGGGTTCGAACTCACGATCTTGCACTTGCCAGGCAGGCACTTGTGCCACGGAGCTATCTCTCCAGCCCCTATGCATCCTTTTTAACTTTGTTTTTTTCTCCCAAGACAGGGTCTCACTCTGTCATTAAACTGCGTGGAATGGGCTTGGGCTTGGGCCCCTTCTGCCTTAGCCGTCCCAGAGTGCTGTGACTACAGGCATGTGTCACCACACTCAGCCAAAACTTTTCAAAGCTGAGAAAATGATTTTCTTTCACTTAAATCATAGGACTAAACTCAGAGTAATCCCTTTCATGAAGGAGATATAGAAACATCTATGAGCTCTGGAAATTGACATTAATATTGTTTTTAATTTGATTTTGATTTTCTAATCAGTTGACTGACATGTAGCAATGGATCACACAGCCATGACAATGTCCTGTCCCTCTTTTTCAAGAAGATTTCAAAGACTTAAACTTAATGATGGGATATTTACTAAAGCTATTGATTTCTTACTTTCTTGAATGACAGCAGTTACAGACTCCTCTAATCTTTGTAAAATCACTCAAAAGCAAGCACTTTGTTATATGTGCTTTTCCAAAATGTTTTAATTTTTAAAATGTGATTAATTTTGTCCACTCTAGATATATGTCTTCAATGGCAAAATAAAAGTAAATTAATTCAAGTTATCTATTTGCAAATTAAAAATGAACATGATTAACTGCCAGACTCAGAGAAACTGGAAACTAATTCTAATTGAAGGCTAAGAGCGAGATTCATATGCTAGGTAATATCTATCCTCATTTATGGAAGAATGTGTTTGAAAAACATCATGGCAATAGAATTTTAATCCCAAGTTAATTTATTGAAGACTGTCTACTACTGCCACTTGAGATCTTTGATAGTGAACTATCCTTAGATTATAGCTCAGCGTAACACTATCTTTTAGTTTTCAGAAATTAGAACAAGACTCTGACCCTTGTATATCTTTTTCAACATCCGTATTGTTTATTTAATCCACGTACTTAGAAATTGTTACCATGCTGCTTCTCCTAGTCCTGGAAGATGGATGGGGTTTTATGGGGGAGGGGCTACACCGGCCTGGCCTTGGAAACGACATTGAGAATCTAGCAAGGTGCGTGCCAGCTAGACGTTCAAGTGCAGCCAGCCCTGGGAACTGTTTTCCAACAGTCTTGTTTTCATCCTGAGATGGATCTGCTGAGTATGTGATGGGAAAACGGATGGAGTGGGGTGTGGGGTTTGGTAAGAGTCCCGCAACTCTCGCTTTCTGAGCTGGATGCATGGCCGGGGGTGGCCCAGGGCAGGTGGCCTTGGAGCACCTCCTTCAGTGAGCCTCCTAAGGGTATAGTCCCGGCGCCCCCTGGGACCTGGCCTTGTTAGTGATAGCCGCACAGGGCAGTAAGGCTCAGCTGGTCATCACTGGGAGAGGAAGGCTCAGGGTCACTGTAGGTCTGGGTCAGGGCCAAGCTCAGAATTTCTTTCTTTTCTTTGTAAAATCGCAGTTCTTGGCCTGCTTTCCTGGCTTCTTCCAGCTGCCTCAGGGCCATCCGTAGCTCCTGGGAGAGGACTCCTGGGGATTCCCGCTCCTTCATGATCCAGTCTAGGGCCATGTGGCTGCGCATCTTTTCATCTAGGGAGTACTGGGAGTAGTAGGAGATGACTTCCTGGGAGCCAACAAACAAGGGTGCAGCGTCAGGAACGGCCCCGAAGGCAGCTGGGCGCGTGGCCTCCCACGCCTCCTCCTGCGTGCGCCCCCACAACCAAACCTCCGATGCTCACCGACTCTAACCAAGTCCCCCTGACCCACTGTGTTAATGGAACAGAGGCACAAAGCAAGTCCCCCCAGACAGAGTGAAAGCGTACCACTGATACGAGCATAGGGTGCACGAAGACACAGCCGGGATGCCTCAGGAAAACACGAGCCCCTTTTTGAAAATGTATACTCTTAAAATAAATATTTCATTTATTCGTGGGACTCTTCCACCTGCTGTTATTTATTTTGACAGGAGAGGAAAAGGAAAATAAGCTAGCAAAGGGATTTGGGGAAAATGGGTCTGGCCGCACCCACTGTGGGAAGTAGGAAATCTATAGTTAGGGGCTGCTGCAGGATGAGGCTGAGAAACCAGCAGTGCCAACTTCCTAGTTGCTGCACTGTCAGGAGCAGGACGATGACAGTGCAAGTGGCTTGCTCTAATGAGGGAAATAACTTCAAAAAGTATTGTGGAATGTGGACATTATCATTGGTATCATAATGACACCTTCATGATACATTATCTGTTACTTTTGCCAAAAATGAAAAAGTAACCACAACTTTTATTTTTCTCTGAAAACATTATCAGTATATCATACTGTCTAGTATAGATTTGATCATGTGGAGCAGATGCATCGCTTATTTTTATTTTTAAGAACATGTGGTATTTATTTATGACCTTAACAAATTAAAACCAATCACGGAAAAGTGTTTATAACCAATCTGGCATATTTCAAAGGCCTTTAGTAAAAATCAAAGAAAATTTAAAAAAAGAAATAGCCAAAGCCATTGTCAGCTACTCATTTCTCTTCCATCTTTGACATTTTGAAAGCCAGACTTTCTAAGCAAAGAACAACTTAAAACACCTGGGGCTGCAATGTGTGGAAAACACCTACAGGTCCCTTCATCTTGGGAATTAAGAGAGGCTTTGTTCCTCAAACAAATTTCTGTTAGGAAATTCTCAAAAATAAACTACCATCTTTCAAATCGGTGGGCATAGGAAAGACAAATCTTGGAAGACAGTGGGTGAAAACATTAAATATACAGGGAGGATCTTACATTTGTTTTTAAACAGCAGGGAACTGTGCCCCTCAGAAGTAATGTAGAAATAGTGAGGCCTGGTCTCTCAAAAATAAGAAAACCGTCTACATCAAAAAAAAATTGAGGTGATTGAAGCCCACCTTATCCAACTGCAAGTCCTTTCTGTCACCCACCTGGGACTTTTGGTGCAGTAGGAAATAGCATTCTGCCACAAAACATAGTCCCTGTTCGGGGCGCTGCTTTAGCCCCCTGCGTTCTCAGCTTTCCTCCGACCTCGGCCGTGGTGACGTCTCCGCTCTGCATGCAGCGCAGGCGTGTGAACGAATCCTGCAACAGCGCTCTGACTAGGCACCCTGGGCCGGCCCGACTCACCTGCTGCGCTGCCTCTAGCTCCTCCTCTGCCCTCTGCTTTGGAGGAGACCAGGGAAATGGCCAAACAGAGGGAATCCCTGAGGAGGGAGATGACCCATCTGAGCGCCTACAGCACAACCCGATCCGGGTCAGAAGACCTCACCTGTCGAGAACACTTTGTCTCACGAAGAGCCTTCAGGCTTCCATTCCAGTGCAGTAGTTGGAAAACGGTCATCAGCTCCTGGAAAGGCCAAACACCCGTCACTGTCACGCATTTTGACACAGAAATGGTTATTGCAGTGAGAGCTTCAGCGGGGCACAGCTCTGAGCCCCAAATATATCAGGCAAACAGAAAGTAGAATGGTAGCAGAACTCTTTGGGATGTTTTTCGAAGTCTCCCTGAAAATGTGTCTCCCACTTCCTTGCCAGATCTGTTTTTGCGTAATGGAATGAAGACACAAAGGACAAGTTATTTTACAGTATTAAAAATGCATACTCCAGCAACTGTACACGCAAGGGGTTATCTGAGTATACTATAGCACCTCTGAGAATAGCACGGGGCTATACACTATATCATTTTTTTTAAACTGCCAGATATTGGAATGGTTTAAATTCTCATTTTAGAGAAATGGTAAAGGAAAGCCTGATCAGGCCACACTACCACCAGTATGCACCCCGCATGGTGAAAGCACTCTAGGTTCTAATGCAAGGAGTTCTATGATGCTGAAACACAAAGTACATGACTCTGCATAATTTGTGCTACTATTTGATTTAAAAAGTATAGAAGGGGGCTGGGGAAACAGCTCAGTAGAATAAGTGCTTGCCTGGCAAGTGTAAGGGCCTGAGTTCAATCCCCAGTTTGGCAAAAAAAAAAAAAAAAAAAAAAAAAAAAAAAAAAAAAAAAAAAAAAAAAAAAAAATACATATATATATATATATATATATATATATATATATATATAGCCCTTATATACATACTGTATCAAATATCTCTCTAATAGGGGACAGGAATGGAGCTGTGTCAAAGATCTTAAGTTAGGGCTGGGGAGATAGCTCAGCAGCATAAGCACCTGCCTCTCAAGTGCAAAGTCCTGAGTTTGATCCCTGGTAACACACACACACACACACACACACACACACACACACACAAAGAAAGAAAGAAACAAAAAGAACTAAAAGTGCAGCTAAGATCTTAAGTTAAATCTGATCCCTAGCACGAAAACCAAACCAAACAAACAAACAAACAATAACAAAACTAAAAACAAGCAAAAAAAAAAAAAAAAAAAAATATATATATATATATATATATATATATATATATATATAAAACATTTATTCTTTCTGAGGCTATAAAAGGCATGTGTGGAGGACAGAAGCAGGAGGAATTCCTTCTGCTGTTTTCGCTTTGTGTTGTCTTTGCAGGGCTGGGGAGTAACGCCAAGCTCTTGTACACGCCAAAGAAGAGCAAACGCTCTGTCACTGGGCTACACCTCCCACTCCCTCTGACAATGTTTCAGAAAACTTTTTTAGCTTTCAACCATGTGACTATGTTGTACATTAAAAAAAAAACAAAAAAAAAAAACAAGCTTTAGAAATTTAAGCCAAAAAACACATATACAAAATGTTAAAAATAAAATTTATGGGAAATCATTGATTTGCATGCATACCAAAATACACTCCTATCAATATTCCATCTCAGGAGGATGAAACCAGGTTGTCTATCCAACCTTCCTGGAAATGAGGAAAATGACAGAAAAAAATAGCCAAGTACAGTGTTAGCCATTGTGCTATAGAAATCCCTTTGCTTTAACCTTAGCAAGGAGAGTAAGTTTTTTATTCTATTTCTGCTTTCTTCAGCCTTTTTCTGCTTATCAGTCCAACCCCAAACTCACTGTAACATTCATTTTACTTTATGGAATGAAGTCTTCCCCAACTCTACAAATAAAAGCCAACTCGTTCTCTAAATTTATTATAATTTTATCTTTGACCATAAAGAATGCATAATGGACAAACTACAGAAATCCTAAATTCATAAATCCAGTCAAGAAGAATGTCTTAAACTGTGGACAATAAGGCTATACTGACATTAAAACATGTCAGTGCTGCCCACATCCAGTGTCATTAAGCAGTGTAGAAATCCTATGAGCTCAGCTTTTCATTTCCTGCCCAAGTTCAAGGGTAAGCCAAGGAGTAGCAACCTGACGTAGAATTTTATTTTCCTAACGTAGTTAGAACTAGAAATGTTCCACTGAATTTACATGAATTTCACATACAAAGCGATTGTCTTTAACTTCCAAGAACTTTTTTTGTTTCTTTGTTTATTTATTTATTTATTTGTATGGCCTGCTCAGCTTGCCCTGAGGGCAGGGCTGGCACAGCATATGGTGCTGGGGATCAAACCATGGTCCCTGCAGCCGCCTAAACTTTCCTAAGCAGGCGCTTTAGGCCACGGAACCATCCTGCTGGGCCCTCAAGAACTTTTTAAGTAGTACATAAACGTAGTACACAATGATGGCATTCGCCAGGGAGAGTTGGTGTGTGTACGTAACATGTCTTCATTTATTTTATGTACCTCCATGTCCCCTCCACCTCCTGGACTCCCTTCTGTGTGATAAGGATCTACCTCCCTGTTTCCTATTTTGTTTTATGTTTGGTTTTGTCGGAAAATGTCTACTAAGGATTCATAGTGTAAACCACAACCACATAATTATTAGAAAATAACTCAATGTAATTTAGGAACTTCCTGTTCATGAAAATATAACATTTAGATCAGGTCCTACTGTCTAACCCCAAAGCTGATTTTTATTAACTATCTTTATCTCTGCTTGTCCAGGAAGAAGTTTTCTTTAGGAAAATCAGGAGATTCATGGTCTTAGACTAAAAGGCTTCTTGAATTTATCTGGTCAGTGCAAAGTGGTAGGGTCATCACAGGAGCAAGCAGCCACAGCCTCTGTCTAAAAAAGTCGTGCGATCAAGGGCTTTTCTTAGTCTCCACCTGAAACCAAGTTTAGCCTTTTGTCTATGTTCCACTGCACAGAAAGTACTCCAGGAACCCAAAGAGCTCACAGTAAAAGTAAAATCATGTGTTTCCATCAATTAAAATACAGCAAGGACTTCAGGTGAGTTGCTCTTTTCACCCTAAACAGACACTCCACTGTCTGCCTAGGGCCCTGGCTCTGATGCCCAGGGAAGCCACCTCCGTATGGTCCCTCTTCTCCCTGACCCTACCAGGTACACTTTGCCACCCACAAGACTAATATGGAAAGGTGGAAAAGCCTTGCTCCTGGAACTGAACCTTGTCTCATTGAGCCTGTACCGCTTGGCCTCACGATCTTTCCATCAAAGCAGCCCAGTGGCTCAGGAGATAAATTCCCCACCACCTGCCCCAAACGTATTCAGTGAGCAGTCCGGCACCAGGTAAGAGCTAGGGGGTGGCAGGAGAGCTGATGTCTGCAGAGAAGAAATTTCTTTGGCAGGCAATTCATTTTCTGAATATTATATAATTATACTTTTTATTTTATGATTCATACTGTATCTCTGACTTACAATCTACCTATAAGACATGGTATGATATTTTCTCCTAGTAGTAGAAACTTTAAGAGGAAATATATATATATATACAAATATATATATACATATATATATATACATATATATAATAGATATACAGCTACTTTGTCTGAGTTCATTGAGAATAAAAGTTTAGACAAGATTCCAGGTCTTCACCTTTCCTCTGAAAAAACTACTATAAAGACAACAATATATATAGTGTTAATTGTAACCATCCTACTAACTTGTTTTGAAACTATTTCATTGCTGTTTTAGCTTTTTTTCTCATTAAAATGAATAAAAAAAAATAAAATAAAGAAATTTCTTTGAACTTCATACTGTGTCCCTTTTGTACGGCTTTTTTTTTGAAGATCCATATCTCATTGCCTCCAAAATCTTTAAGGAAAGTTTATTTGTGTGTGTGCTTTATGGTCCTGGAGACTAACCCAGGGCCTCGTGCAGGCTGGGCAAACCCTCTACTACAGAGTGGCTCCTCCGGGCCTTATGTGAAGCTGACAACTGTGCTTAGAATGTGGCTACCCCTCCCCGTCTTTGCCCTATCCCAGCATCTTCATGGCCTTGTAAGAAAGTCAGCATAGCTCTTAATTTCACCCTGCAACAGTTGCTGCCTTAAAAATGTACTGTTGTGGCCAGCCAGATAGCTCAGGAGACTAAAAGGCGCCTGTTTAGGCAAAGTGTAGTGGCCAGGGTTCAATCTTCAGCATGCAGCACCAGCCCTGCCCCCAGGGGCATGCTGAGACGGCAATTGAGACTGGGGTGGTGGTGTGTGCCTGTAATCCTAGTGCTTGGGAGGTTGAAAACAGGAGGATCACTGTGAGTCCAACCTATATAATGAGACCCTGTAGACCTGGCACTAAATACATTAGAGAGAGAGAGAGGGAGGGAGGGAGAGAGAGAGAGAGAGAGAGAGAGAGAGAGAGAGAGAGAGAGAGAGAGAGAGAAGAATAAAAATGTACTGTTACTTTGATATCTTCCTCACTCTTTCATTTTCTACTCCTTATCTCTGGTACTGGAGATTGAATCCGGGGCCTGTGTATCTGTTTATGTTGACACAAGGTTGAGATAAGTCACTAAATTGCCCAGCGTGGGCTTGAACTTGGAAGTCTCCCTCCTCAGCCTTCCAGAGTGACAGGGGTGCAGGGAGCCTGTGTCTGCAGCAGGCTGACACCACCAGCTGCCTCCTCCAGGTGAGCTAGCAGCTTTCCCCTGAAATTCCCTGAAGACTTTAGAGTCTGAGGTTACACTGGGAACAGAACCAAGACCTTTCTCATGCCCTTGACGGCCTTCATCTCTCACAGAATCCCTCCAAGAGACTTCATTGTCTTTAGGATGATGGCCATTACCCCCCCCCCCCATCGTCTAAATCCCTCTCACCACGAAGCAGCTTTTCCGCTGCAGCCTCATGGCTGCCTCCACCTCACAGTGGGAGGCTGGGTCCTCAAATTTTCTAGGGAACATAACCTCCTTCCCACCCTCTTTTTATTCTGCTTTGGTTGTTGTCCCACTCGGGGAGACATCAAAGCATGTTATGCTGAAGCAGAAATCCCATCCTAAATGCAGTCACTCTGTTCTCTGCCACCCAGCTTAACTAAATCTGTGATTTGTCACCAAATTAAAAATTCTGTAAATGTGCTAGAAATAATCTTGTTACATATAACTACATTCACCACAAGATACCCATTGCACTTGACTAGACAAGCTGTCAGTAATCAACTCCTCAGACTTTGGAGATTACTGCCCTGGCATCCATCCACTGTGTCCATAAAATTTCCTTTTCTCTCCTGAGCTCTGGACTCAATAATGTTAACATCATCACATAAACTATATTTCCATATTTTCATGTTCTTTCACGTACTCCCAGTCCCATTTCTTTATTTAGCTTCTTAAGACCAAGTCACTGTCTTCCAGTTGTCCCAAAGCTGACTGAGTTTGAGTTCAGTTCAGAAGTCTTGTACCATTTCAGACTGAGGCGGAGAAGTCCCTGGACAACCTGTCAGTTGTCACCTTCTAATTTCACCCTCTGCCCTTTGCCCTCCCTCACATTCTTCCTGGAGAACCTGTCACTGTGAAGGGGTCCTCTTTTCTGACCTCTGTGAGTGAACCCGGGAGCCTGGCATCTCCTGGGCAGAGAGCACCTGTGCACAGCCGGCCTGCGAGTGTGGGGTGGGGAGGCAGGTGGGTGTGCACTGGGAGGCGCAAGTATGATGGGGCTTTTACCTAAAAGGTTGATGTTTTGTTGATCAGGAAAGTTTCACATGAATTTTGAGCCCCATGGCCATTGCATTATAACATTATGTAGTCGGACTACCAAGTCGTGTACTGCCCTTTCCAGAAACAAGAGAGAACTCTCTGGGCTTCAGCTGTCGTCTGCACCTTTCTGCAGGGTCAGTCTCAGGCGTGACTCTGCTTCAGGACCCTGGATCCGGGCTCTTCTGTCGGGTCTGTGCAGGACACTCTGCTCCAGGAGTGTAAGGCCTGTGAGTTACTCTGAACGTGGTTTAATATTCCTCACTACTGAGATTCGTATTAGTCCTCACCCCAGTACTAGAAATTGAACAAAAGTCTTGACCATGCACAATGTTCCAACCCCAGCTCTGACCTATTTACTTTTAATTTTTTTTTTTAGTTTTATTTTTGTGGTTGTTTTGTTTTGTTTTATGAGACAGGGCTTTTTTTTTCTTTTTTTCCTAAATCATTAATTGTCCTGGGTCAGCTCAAACTGGAACCCTTCTGCCTGCCAGAGAGAGGGGATTGTAGGCATGCGCACCACCAGCATGGTCAGCACTACAATTTTGTTTTACACTGAGCACCACAAAACATAGAGCTGCTTCTGTCTGATCCGTAAGGAAAATTTAAAATTGAATGGAAAATAAAACTGCAGTCGCAGCTCTCATTCCACAGGCTTCCTGGGCTGTTCTGTCATTCATTCATTTCAACTGGCAACAGCAGGGCTCTGTTCTTAGGGTGCTGCTGCCTGCCTGGCTTTCTTGAAACAGGGTTTGGCTTTGCAGCCACTTTGTAGGGGAGAAAAAGCTCGCTGCTTCCCATTGGGACTCCGTCTGGGAGACTGGCTTGGTTCTGTGATTCATCAGAAATAAGAAAAACAAACATTGTAAATGGAGAACTTGAAAAACAGGTGGGCACCATCTCCCCACCCAAGAGGATGGATCTAAAAGGAAATCTGTTTATGGGATGAGGTTTTAAAAGGTGACCTGGAGAATTTAGCAAAGATGTAAATAAACAACTCCTCCATGGATTGCATTAGGCTTCAGAATAAATATATTATCCGGCTTCAGTCAAAGCCTGGGTAGAATCTGACCTTGACGAGACCCAGCCCCTGTCCCGCTCCCGCCCCTCCCCCAAGCAGCAGGCGGTTATCTGTACAGGGGGACTACCTCAAAGCAGCAGCTGGGCTTCCCGCCCACGACGCCAAGGTAAGCAGAGGCCTATCGCGTTTCCACCCGGCAGGACCCCCTCCAAGCGTGCCTGAGGGCCATCAGGAGACACCACCCTGCTTTTCCTCTGTGTAGTTATCCATCCCTGGTTACACACTTGGCCACCACCCACCCAGGCTATGGAGCAGCTGCGCCAGTTGTGCAGCTCAGCCTGGGGTCTGCTTCCCAGGAGGTGCAGACACAAGCCTCTGCATTTATCCCAGGCCACCCAGGAGCGTCCTGTGCAGGAGAGGGTCTAGCCAGGCTCCTGCAACCTCCTACTGAATCTGGGGTCTCCCTTGTCCTGCAGGTCAGGGGCTTGGGTTTTCCTTGCCCTTACGTCGCCTCCTTCCTTGGTACCCATCTGGAACTCAGCATAGCTTATGAAAATTTGGAGGCATTTCTACAGTATGATTCAAATTATTATTTCACATACGTAAATTCTTTCCCACAGAGGCCATACAGAACACACACAGCCCAAAGCAATGACTCAGATGAGTTTGAGTGGAGCCTTTGATAGTTCTTGGAAGGAATTTTAATAGTTTCATAATTAATTATTATTGATTATCTCACCTTATTCATCTTGGCACACTAACTCAATCACATTCAAAAATCATTCTTTTTTTTTTTTTTTTTGTCTTTTTGAGACAGGGTCTTGTTGTGCAGTTGAGGCTGGTCTTGCGCTCACTTTTGTAGCCCAGGCTGGTCTCGAACTCACACCGATCCTCCTGCCTCAGCCTCCCAAGTGCTGGGATTACAGGCGTGCGTCACGACGCCCGGCTTTTTTTTTTTTTTCAAAAATCATTCTTTTCTGAAAATAGCTACTAAGTCCCATACAAGCAACTACGTAGTGGGGTGGGCATTGTTCACTCCCTAATAAAAGTATAATATTCTTTTGATTACATGTAAAGGGAAGAAATGAGATCAATGGCTTTCTTCCTGTCAAGAAGGATGATGCTCTCGGCTTATACAAGTCACATGGTCTAATCCTATATGCGAGCATTATCATTTGTGTTTTATAGATCTAAAAACCATCTCAGTGTGGAGTTCACTAGTGGTGAGGGAGGGAGGGACAGGGCTCACCCAGTATGGTTTTGAAACAGTATTTTCTTGGTTTTTGTGCCATTGGCTTCCTCAGAAATACACAGAATAATGACGACTGTCTTCCTTTGTGGAGCATCTCCCATCTGGCAGGCTCTGTGTATGACAGCTTTCAGTGACACAAGCACCCCGCCGCTGCATGCGTGCCGTGGGTTTCCCAGCACTGGGCAGTTCTCCCTATAGTGTCCCGTGAACTCTCACCCTGGCCCCAGGAGCCACTATTATTACTTCTCCTGATTTAGACCCAAACGAGGAAACAGATTTAGAGGTCAAGCATAGAGGCTGAAACCAGCCAGTCTGCTCCAGAGTCAGGGCCAGAACCACGGAGCTCCCCATGGCATCTTCTACCACAGAGTGCAGGCCTTAAGGGTTGGATCACCTCGTGAAGCAAGACAAGCTTCTTCAGAAGTCGGAGAGAGACCATCTCCACCTAAGGAGGAAATTAGATGATCGAGACACAGAATGGAGAAAGCACTTGCAGTCATCTGGGGAATGCATGAAGGGAAATAGCACTTCTTGAAAAATGAGCAGAAAGGACATGTCCATGCTTTTATGGAATGTTTATGCCATTGGTCAGGAAAAGATTTGAAATGCAGGAATGAAGGCATCTGAAAGCTGGTGGCTTTGGGTCTCAACTGCAACACCATGGTAAATTATACCATGATGAATGTTCTTGTTCATGAAATCTTATATCTCTGGGTTTTTCTTGGATTTAGCTATAATCTCTAATTACTTCTTGGAGCCTGACTGAGAAAATACAATCACTGGGGGTAAAGACTTAGGTGATCATATTACATATTGATTTCTACCAACATGTTTTTGGATGTTCATCTGCATTCAACTTTAGTTTTTTTAGAGGGGCGCACATTTCCTGCCTATTGACTACGGCATTTCCATATGCTCAACCTAATACAGGATAAGAGCCAGCTGCACCAGCTCAGCCATCAGAATGCCCAGGACTGAGCGCTGGCACTGCCGCTCACCAAGCTGTGATCAACTCCTTGTAGTATTAACAGTGTACCTTGAGTTAGTGTAGTTCTCTGATGTGTTTTATATGTTTTTTTTTTTTTTTGCCTATTCAACTGGCTGTTAATCAGTATAAATGCTAATTAACTTTATAAGGAATTAGAAGGAAATGAATATGATGTTAAAAATAATCACAAACCTGGGGATTTCTCATGAAAAATCTGACATGAAATTTAGTGAAATTGCTCATGTGAATAAAATCTAACTCACGGGATTGTAATAAATTGTGGTAAAACTTGTTAAATGCATGTTAAGCATCATCCCAAAGAATGCATCTAATAAGCATAACTGATATTACTGTTATTCATATAATTATTGATTTTGCAAATACACCTAAACCTCCATTTGCCCATGTGCATATTCTCTGACAACTTCATTGTAAATTGGAAATATCATTAAGTTAGAAATGCATTCAATACACCGAACCACCAGAATATCTTAGTTCCGGCTAAACTACCTTAAGCGCATTCAACTTATGTTGGCCTGCATTCAAACAACATCACCCAATATAAAGCTTATTTTGTAATAAAGTGTTGCATACCTCACACAACAGAACTGAAGTAGAAAATTAGAATGGTTATGTAGGTGTGCTTTCTCGCCATCATAAGGTTGAAAGGTCCTAAGTCTGGGACCATCTGTGATGGTCACTGTAGCGGTAATATAGCTCCTCAGTCATTAGCGCTCCTCAGTATGAAAGGGTTACAGGTTTTTTCTTTCGTTTTTTCTTTTTTTTTGATAACAGGAGGAAGCAAATCTTGCTTAGTAGAAATATCAGCGCTAAAGAAGTGTTATTTATTGAATACTGTGGGGACCTTTATCTATGACTTCTGAGAAGAACCAGGTGCTCATGACTGTCTGATTGGGTTTAAGGGGCAGCTTTGCACTGAAATGCTCAAGTGTTCTGGCGTCATAAGACTGTGGTGCATCTTATCTGTTTCTTGGACCTAAATGCTTTACTTCTCTTCATAATAGCAAAGATTGTGCTTTGTTTACTTGCTTTTATTTTATTGTATTATGTTTGTATTTACTTTTAGGTGCCAGGGATTTAACCAAGGGCCTTAATTTAAAAAAAAAAAAAATGTTGAGACAAGGTCTCACTAAGTCTCTAAACTTCCCAGGCTGGGCTGATGACATACATCAGTGGAATAAGTGCTTGCCTGGCAAGTACAAGGTCCTAAGTTCAATCCCTGGCATCACCAAAATAAATAAATAAATAAATAAATAAATAAATAAAATAAATTTCCCAGGCAGAGCTGGAACTTGTAATCCTGCTGGCTCAATTTCTCAGAATGCTGGGATAACAGGCTTATGCCAACATACCCAGCTTTCTTTCATTTTACTGAAATGTGGCTAAAGATGTGGTGACTGTACTGGATTCTAGGAGGGTTGAATTAAAACATTTATTTTGAGAGAGACGTTAGTGATATGCTTTCCCAGGCTTCTAAGTTAGGTTATCAGCTAAGCACACAGCAAGAAGCAGGTACCTGAAACTCCAGCATGGTCTTGCCCATATTTGACTCCAGCATGTAGTGATAGGCGCCGATGCTCGTGCTGGGGTCATCCGCATCGTCTAAGGTGCCCTTGAGAAGAAGGAGAAGAAATATTACTAAGATTTTCAGCGGTGATCAAGGATACATTCTGTGGCCACAGCGAGCCTGCCAGTACTGGCCTAATTTAACAGTGTGCACTCTACAATCAAGTTTCCAGTTGATTTTGGGTAAAAGTAACCAATGATTCAGAGTAAAGAGCATCTCAAAATCACTTTGAATCCATCTTTTGATTAGAACATTAATTGAACATACACTTGCTGAGAGAATAACTATTTCCACGCAGAAATTCCTGCTAACATTGCACAGGGGTTTTGGTGGTGGTGGTGTTAGGGCTAACTGAAATTTGGAAATATTGGCCATGTTCTAAGTTCAATGATACGCAAACAAATTCATGGACATGGACAAAAGACTCCAGCTGGATGGGCCATTTTTGTATTTTACTGCCATGAGTCTTAATGGGAACTTTTCATAACATGGGTGACATTTGGCCTGGAGATGTTATTGTGTAGGTGTTCTCCTAAAAAGCCTGCAGTCATTGAGGGCAGGCTTTTCACAGATGGCTGAGTCTAGAGTTTGAGACTGATCTGCAGTCTGATGTGGGGATTAAGGATATAAATGCTACGTCCGCCCTCAGTTGGGCAGTGTGCATGCAATATGCCCCACTCTCCCCTCCCTTGCTTGCTTTTGCTGCCTTCTGCTCCTAGGAACCATTTCTCCTCTGTAATACTCCCTACCACACCACCCTGCCTTGGACTCAGACAATTATAGACAGAAACCTTTACTAATTGTGAACTAAAAAAACTTTTTTTTTTTTTTTTTTTTTTTTTGTGGGACCAGGGTTCGAACTCACTACCTTGCACTTGCCCAGCAGGCACTTGTGCCTCGGAGCTATCTCCCCAGCCCCTAAAAAAACTTTTCCTCCCTCAATTTGGGTGTTGGGTATTTTGTCTCTGCAATGAGAGAAAAGTAACTAATACAGGCCACACGAATTTTGATTATATGTTTTCTCCACTCTTTGACCACTGTGGTAGATTAACTACTGGTCAATTTGTGATACACAGCTGAGCTGAATTAGGTGTGGTTCTGGGTATGATCCTCCCAGAGTCCCTGTCGCTCTGGTTTTCTTGATCTGAATTCAGCTGCTCTCACTGCCATCAAAGGAGCTTGGGTCTTCACTGCCCCTGGGGAGGGTTGCTATGCACTTCCTAGGAGCTCTGGTCTTTGTTTTGAGCATTGATTCCTGGCTCCACTACAGATTCCTCAGCCCTGTGGCACAGATCCTTCGCTCCACTAATGCAGACTCTGTAGCCACCACTGTGGCCCATGGGCCTTCCCTGCACAGGACATTACCATGGGCTGTAGGCCTCTGGCTGGACTCATGTGGGATGTTGCTGCGGAACTAGGGCCCGGGTGGATCTCCTGCACTCCTCTGCATTGACTTTATGGCCAAATATTATGAAACAATCTTATAAATGATGTGTTCTGTATTAAATCTATTCTCTTGTAAACCTTGACTGTAATAACCATTTAATATTTAGAGACAAGGTATCTGTGTGTGTGTGTGGAGGGAGGGGGTTAAACAGGCAGAAATGAGGTTCCTTTTCAGTTCAGTTGTGGGGAGCACTGCAGGAGCTAGCGGAAGCCCTGGAAGGCATCTAGCTCTTCTCACTGTCCCATGGCCTTGGATTCCTGGGAAGCTGGGCTGTGGCAACTCCACGAGACTGAGCAAACAACCGGCAGCATCAAATAGCAGCAAATTTATAGCTTTTGAATGCAATAACATTAACACACTGCTGCTGAAATATTTATGTTGGCTTTTTAAATATCCCAGAGGAAATACACCCAGAAGTTTGCAAGCCATACGTACTCTCTTTCCTTAGAAATTTCCATGAAAAGATGATAAATTATATTTACACTGAGGGCCCTTCCCTGCTCCTCAGTAAATTCCACACTTCTATAAATCAAGCATCATTTCCCTAACTTCTGTTCATCAAAGGCACTTGAAATGTACAGAGCCAGAAGCTAACGGCTTTCTTTCATCCACAGACCAGATACAGAGCAGAGGTCCTGCTTTCTCCTGCTAGGATGATCCTTTCCTTTCCCAGACCTTGGAAGGGAGAAGAGCATTTATGAGGAGCGGCTCATGATAGCTGGATGATGGCTCTTCGTTATCAGTAGCTCCTCCAGAAAGCCAGCATTTTCTAGTTTTATTTTAAAGCAAAACAGGAGAGGAGAATCTAGATAACCTGGGAGTTATCCATGCCAAGGGCAGGTCAGAGGCACTTACTCTCCAGGGCAATGCCAAATCTCCCCTTGAATGCATTCAGGGACACACCTGCCATGGGTGGGAGCCCCGGACTTCCTATCTGGCCTAAAGGTGGGAGCCATCCAGGGTTGGGAAGGTCACATCCTTTATTGGACAAATACATAATGCAGGATTGCTGAAAAAACTTTTACCTAAGTTCCTACCATGGGGCTTTTGTTTTTAATGTACTCTGTGCTTAACTGTGTCCATTGTAGAACTTTTCAATGCTCTCCGAAAGAAGTAAACTGACGTTAACCATGCTTATTGTAATAGCTCACACAAATTAGAATGACATAAGAGTCAGTGCTTCCTTAAAAATAGAGACTGTAGGGCCCTTTCTCTCCTGGGTAATTGACACTTTCCCAGGAAGTACCTCAAATGATTTTTATGATTAGTTAAGTCAGAGATAAATGGAGCTAATTTACCACTAGATTAAAGCATCACCCACTTGTTTGTGTTATCCAGCCCTAAAAGAATCAACACTCCTCAAAGGGAAGATATTCAAATAAACAAATCAAGGTGGATCAAATTATCTACGTAAATTTAAGGATTGAGTAACTGTGATCCAGGGAAGTTGAGAACATTACTGATGTGTAGAGTCAGGAACAAGTTCCAGTTTTATGATTTCCAATCCAAGTATTCTTTTTTCTGCAGAAAAACTAATGATTTAATGGGCAAAAATGTAACCCATGTGTTTTTCAGTGAAGGATTTGCTCACTGTAGCATCTCTGGGGGCTCTGACACCCGAGTGTTGGCAGCAGGGCCCGCTGCTCCTGTGATACTCACGCTGGTGGAGGCCACGGCCTCCTGAACACTTTCCATAATGAACTCCTTGGTGATCCTGCGCGAGGGGAGCTCGTTGAACAAGGAGTTGATGAGGGCAACTTTGGCCGCATCCCGCCTGGCCTCAGCTCTGCTTAAGCAGCACTTGAGAAGGGAAGGAGAAAAAGGAGTCATTAAGGGTGCAGCCTTCTGTCACTCAGCCTGGCTTCCCCAGGCCTCCGGATGTTGCTAGCCATACATTTATTAACAGGAGCTATTCTTTTGTCCCCATTGTTCGTCTCCCGATGATCTTGCAGATTTTCTCTCAGCTGTAGGGACCACGCAGCTGTCTTGTTATCTTTGATTGCTTTTTGTCTTATTTCACAGTCACAGATCAAAGGATTTGCCAATTATAATAATAATACTAATAATGGCTCTTACAGTTTGCTAGATTATTTATATTCCTTATCAAGGCCATCTTAAAACACTTATTTCAGAGGAAAAAGAAAAAGGAAATATTAAAGCGCCTGCAAGCAGGCAGGGGCTGGGTGTTTGATCCCCTGGCCTGCTGTGCCAGCTCTGTCCCCAGGATGCACTGAGATGGCAATTGAGACTGGGAGTGGTGGCACATCTGTAATCACAGCTCTTGGGAGGCTGCAACAGGTGGATCACTATGAGTCCAGTCTAGTAGTGAGACCCTGAACACCCTGTAGACCCTTCCCTAAAATACAAAAAAAAAAAAAAAAAAAAGAAAATCAGGCAAATGAGAGGTACTTATAGCAGTGATTACTACATTATAATATACAATATTACATAATAAGATACAATACAATTTTATTAGAACAATAAAAATGAAGGGCTTGAAGTCACATGCTTAGGGTGCAATTTCAGCTAATACCTTTACAAGCTGTAAGCTCTTGACCAGGTTAGTCAATGTGTGCCTCAATTTTCTTTCTTTGTGAAATGAGTGTAATAAAAGGGTTGAGATTACAATCAATGCATTAAGGGAGGCAGAGCACTGAGACTATTTGTATAACATGCCCGTCTCCAAGAACGTGTCAGTCTTAGTCACGTACGCCTTCAAGTGAGGGCAAGGGCCCTGCTGTCAGTACTACTGTTTGTGCTTTTCAAGCACCTATTTCTCACCATGCTTCTAGCAGCAGTTATCTGATTGCCTTGAGCTTGTCTTTCTGCTTTCCTCGTGGTCCATGCTGTTGGGGTAGGACACAGTGCCTTTGCCTTCTCAAAGTTACAGATTGTGGACAACCTATGATTAGTAACTGACTAAAAACTCATTTGGTGCTCCTCAGTATGTCACCACTCTCCATATTCCTATCTTGTTGTCTCAGTTGGTCACATGGGTCTGCATGATGTTTTCTAATTTTTCTGGCCCCTCTCTTTCTTTTTCTAAGAGCTGTTTCCACTCTTCAAGTTCTTTTAGGCTTGGCATTGTGGGGCTTAGGGGGCAAGAGACACAACCTCATGAGAACTTAGATGTCCCCAGGACGCACATATTTTAGGAGTCGATGGTGTGATGATTTTTCTCTTATAGGCTACTTTGTAGACTCTAGGATTCCTAGTGGGAAAAAATTGAAGAAAATAGACGCACAGGGCTGGGTCCTGGTCAGTGGATTAGCCAGGCTGCCACTGTGTGGTTCTACCATGGTGTGGCTGGGACACATGAACTACTTCAACTTTGGAGCCTAATTTTCTCATCCAAGAATTCTATTGCCTAAGTTGCATGGTTCTCAAGATTTTCTTGGTAACTCATAGGAGCGATGAGGAAAGGAACCGATACTATGCTTATTTTGCAAGTTCCCCACTTCAAGAGTTCTAGATCCCCAACAGGAAACTGACTCGTGTTTGCTTTCAATGTATCACCACCTCCTCCCACCTGCCCTGCATGCACCGTTCCTGCCCTGTCCCAGGAGAGCTCCAAACACGTGCCCTGGTGTCCTCCAGAAGCCCCCTCCCCTTCTCCACAAACCTAGTTTGCCATTAAGTTCCTTTGATTTCTTCCCCAAACCTATAAGAAGAGTCAGAACAATGTGTTGTAATGATCAAGTAGTTGAATAGTAGTTACTTCGTCCCAGCCAGGAGGAATTGCAAGACTTCTAAAATAGCAAGAATGCCACACTGAGGACAATGAAAAAACAAATTTTCCGAGCCGGGCGTGGTGGCGCACGCCTGTAATCCCAGCACTCGGGAGGCTGAGGCAGGAGGATTGGTGCGAGTTCAAGACCAGCCTGGGCTACAAAAGTGAGCTCAGGGCCAGCCTCAACTGCATAGCGAGACCCTGTCTCAAAAAGACAAAAAAAAAAAAAAAAAAAATCTTTCGGAGCCTAACAACACAAGCTAAAGAACGGCAGAAGGCACCACTGTAGGTAATAACACAGTGCTCATAAACTTTGGGAGGGGGGAGGTTTGGTTTTGAGACAGGATCTCATGTCAGTTTTGAACTCACTACATAGTGCAGGTGGGCCTCAGACCTTCAGTTTTCTGACTCAGCCTTCTGAGTGCTGGGGTTACTGGTGTGTACCCTCGTGCCTGGCTTCATAGCTTGGTTCTTGAATGTCCACTACTAGCCCATATGTTGAAGGCTTAATCCTAGCCTGTGGTGCTACAGGGGCATTGTGGAAACTTACGGAACTGTGACTTAATGGAAGCAAGGAAGGTCACGTCGTGGAGGATGAACTCCTGAAGGACAAGTTGGGGTTTCTGATTTCCCTCTCTGCCTCCTTGTGTGTCTGCCTGTCTCTCTCTCTCTCTCTCTCTCTCTCTCCCTGCCACTTCCTGCCTGCCATGAGGTGAGGGCCTTTGCTCCGCTGCACACTTTCCACATTCCACTCTGCTTCACCACAGGCCTGAGAGTAGCAGACTTAACTCAGCATGGACTCAGGCCTCTGAAGCCATGACCATAATGTGCTTTTCCTCCCTCTAGGTGGATTCTCTTAAGCATTTTGTCACAGCAATAAGAAGCTAACCAACACAACGCTAAGTGAGAAATAAAGCTGACAATTACAGGTGGTAAGAGCATTTTGGGGTTTCTTATTTCTGTCTTCTCTCTCTGGTGGTGATTGACAATCAAGAGGGTTTAGGGTGCAGTTTTGGGCAACAAAGCAATTTATAGTTTAGACCTCTTGCAAGCTTTGGGTGACTGGTGTTATGCCAGAAGAGGTCTGCAAAGGTCGATTTACTTTGTGCTCTAAGCGTGGGTGAAAATTCACAGGACCTTGAGTTCTGAGTTGCAAGTCCTTCACTCAAGAGTGGATGTCATCTCTTCTAGGAAGCGTCCCCTGACCACTCTCATGGGCAGGCTGCAGGAAGAACATCCACAAGGGACAGTGACAGCACTGAAGTGTCATTGGTTGCTAGTGTTCCATCTCCCCTTTCATTTCCAGGTGGTGAGTGCCCTTAATGACAATGTTGAGGTTTCCTGGCCCTAAAATATTGTTTATTGGGCGGATAACTGAAAGTAGCTAAGGAAACCCAAAAGCCAGTCACTAAAGCTCCAGCTGTAATTGTTCAGGATGTTATCTTACCTTGTAATGTACGTGTATTCCAGTAACATAAGAGTAAATGGGGGCTGGAGAGATAGCTCAGTGGCATAAGCACTGGCCTGGCAAGTGTAAGGTTCTGAGTTTGATTCCTCATCCAAAAAGTAAGAAAGAAAGAAAGAAAGAAAGAAAGAAAGAAAGGAAAAAAAGAAAAAAGAATGTAAATGAATACCTGAATTTCAGAAGGATAATTGGCTATTACATTTAGACTCTCTGATATGACCATCTTTGCCTATGTCAGAGTGTTTATTACCCTTTGGAAAAATCAGTTAAACAGGTATTACCTGGTATCTGTAACAGCAGCTCCTTTTAATAGCAATTTGGCTTTCCAAAATCTACAAGAGAACTACTGTGGTTTTAGCATGTAGAGAATTAGAATCAGACGTGGGCACACTTAAGAAGCAACTTTCTATCTAAATAACAGCAATTTAAACCATCTTTCAGAGACAGAGAGACCAAGTAAACACTGCTTAGATAAAAGAAGCTATCTATTTTAAATAAGGCCAGCTAAGTACTAGATCAAAGGCACCGCATACGTTTACAACCAAAAGCATTGCTCCAGACATCAAAGTGCAGCCGGGCCAGAGAACAGAAAGGGCCTTTACCTAGAAAGCATGGGAAAGAACTACTGAGGCTCAGTCAGTATCAAGATATTAAAGCAGACACATGTTTTTACTTATTTTCTTGTTTCAGGGTACAGAATATTTCCTTAAAACAGGGGAGAAAGTGTACCAATTAATAAGTACCTAAAATAAATTCTGAGCCATCAAGGGATTTTTTTGCTATTGTTCTTTATATTTCTGCAAGACAAGTACATTTTAGGAATCTTTTAAGACCCGTAAGTACCTATATATGGGTATCAAATGCAGACACATCCGCCAGCAAACCTCAGCATAATCAGATCAGAGAGGCTGCTATAAGAGCAGGTAGCTAGAATGAGTACAAAACAGTGGGAAATTACTAAAAGAAAACAAAACAGAGCAAGCAACAGGACATTTTATTGGTATCCAGGCCAGATGTCCAAGACATCATTTCAGAGGGCTGGCAACATAGCTTGGTGGACTAGGCACCTGCTTAAGTAAGCACAGTATCCCTGGCACGACATACTGCACTGGCCCCACCCCAGGGCACACTGAGCCAGTGATCAAGTCTAGGCGTGGTGGTACATGCCTGTAATCCCAGCACTGGGGAGGCTGAAAATAGGAGGATCACTATGAGTCCTAGCTCTGTGGTGAGCTCCTGCACATAATACAGAAACAAACAAACAAACAAACAAACAAAAAAGACATCATTTGGGGAGAGTGAAGTATGATGTCATTTCACAGCTACTTCCTGCTAGAATTAGGCTTGCCATGTTGTAGGGCTCATTCTTACGATTTTTTTTTTCCTTATAAGCAGACTCCATCATAAATACAGATCTGTAAACTCTGCCTTACCCACTAACCATTCCTACTTGTTAATGCAGAAAGACAACTTCTGTCCTCTGCGCTTTGTGAAAGTGCCAGGCTGGAATATTCAACAGGCAAAGTTTTACCAAAGTCAGCTGTGCGTTTCTCAGGCACATGAAGACACATGCTTTGCAAGTGGCCAGCAGACCCCGCACAGGCACTCGGCTCGGTGCTCAGATGCCTTTCATTTGCTGGCAGATTATAAACATTATAATCATTTCAAAGTCTCCTGACTAATCTAAAATTAAAGCAAAAGAAAAAAGAAATGAGTGACTGTGGCTTTCTCTGGGAAAGTAATTTAAAAGGCAATGGTATCCAGCCGGCGAGAGGTCCCCAATGAGCCCGCCACCTGGTGTTTACATCCTCCAGTATCCTTTGCACACTGCCCCCGGTCTGTTCTGCATGGCCCGTGGAACATGGTGACACTTGCTTACTAAAGACCTCGTGTTTCCGTCTTGGTCCTGCTTTGCTTTCTCTCTTTGATCATGTATTTGGAGAAAGGTGGGTTGTTGTGTCAGGAACAGCCCCCTGGAAAGGCACGAGTGCTGAAGAATAACTCTCCTACCCACAGTCTGCTGAGTGAGCTTGGAAGCTGATCCCCCAGACCTGCAGCGTGGGAAAGAAAATTTCCCAGCTGTTCCTCAAAGGACTGATATCTAGAATAAATAAAAATCTCAAAAAAAGACCACCCCAAATTTAAAGACCCAATCCAAAAAATGGGTATCTGCAATGACTAGACACTTCTCAGGTGAAGAAGTAGAAGTGACAAATAAATAATATGAAAAATGTTCAGCGCCACTGGTCATTTGAGAGATGCAAACCAGAACAACCCTGAGATTCCACCTTACTCCAGAAAGAATGGCTGTTGTCATGAAATCAACTGATAACAAATGTTGGTCTGGCTGTGGGGAAGAAGGAGCCCTTCAGGAGTGTAGGCTGGTGAGGCCACTGTGGAAAACAGTGTTTACGTTCCTAAAAAAGCTAAGACTAGGGGTTCCATTTGACCCAGCTCTTATCTTTCTTGATGTCTTTGTGAATGAATTATAAACATCATGCCACAGTGATTATGCACACCCATGTTTGTAGTAGCACAGTATGTAATGGCTAAATCTTGGAAACAACCCAAAGATCCATCAACCAATGAATGAATAAAATGATGTTGTCTTATGCAATGGGGTACTACTCTGCCATAAAGAAATAGAAGCTTGAGACTCTTCTAGGTAAATGGATGCACCTCGAGACCATACTTTTAAGATCCATATGTGTAAATGTCACACGATCTTCCTGGGGGAAGATACTGAAAGTGTAAATGTGGACCAACGCATAGAATAATGGATATTGAGAAATTGGTAGAAAATGATGAGTTGAGAAGGGGAGCAAGGTGTGAGGGAAGAAGGGGAAGGGAAAAAAGAGTAGAAGGAAGGAGAAATGTAAACAAAGCTTCTGTCAGTAAAGAAGGAAAGACGGGCTAAAGAGGGGACAATGGGAAAGAAAAAGGAAGAAACAGAATGTAGCATGACAGGTATAAATTCCAATACTGAATGTGGCCACTGTGTATATCTGAAATGTTCCAGTTAAAAGAGAACAAAAGCTGACCCTGCAGACTGGATCCAGCCTTCAGAAGCCTGCAGCGCCCAAAGAGAGCTTGGCTGCAACCTCCAGGGGACCGCCTGGCTAAGCTGCTTCTCCCAGATTCCTATCCCTTAGAGTGTGTGAAACAGTACATGTTTATAGGTTGGAGGTGATTTTTCATGCAGCAGTAGCTAACTATTGTGAAGTCTGTGCTCCCCACATGTCATTAGGAATTCTCTGATGACAACCTCATGGAAGAACTCAGTAACAATAATTCTCATTGCTGACTCTATGTGCTCGGCATTGCACTGAGCCCTTCGTGTTTATTATCATGTTTCATTATTACAATGATCCTGTGGGGGTGCTCTTGTTGCTATCCCTAATTTGCAGATGTAGAAATGGAGGTCCAGAGGTGCTCTGCATCTCGAGGTCATGCAATGTAACAAATGAACAAAACAGGAATCATACCCAAGTCTGTCTGACACGAGAGTCCAGATTTCAATTACTACATGATTTTGCTCTTCATACAAATGTTGAAGTTTGAAATAGAATTGCCATGCAGTACGGCTAAGGGTCCATTTCCCTACATCATTATAATACTCTAAACAAAGCTGCATCTCGGATATCTTGCAGTTATTTGAATGTAACATTCCAAGAGTGTCTCCTTCTGCTACCAAAGGAGACACTTCATGCGGAAGAAAAGGCCAAAGAGGATGCACGTGCTGTCCCCATAAAGTGTGCTCCCTAAGGGAAATGTGCTGGTGAGTATATCAGTATGTTCTTTCTACTGGTTTGTTTTTTATGCTTTCCTGAACTGCAGGGGGAAGGAGAAGGAAAATAGAGAAAGGCCAACCCTGGCTACACCAGATTGGAGGCCCTATCTGGAGGGTGTACTTCCTCCTGGCTGGGTAAGAGCTCATGGGTAAGTATGAGGCCAAGAGCTTTGGAACTCTATTACATAGGGATGCTCAACAATTATAAGAAGTGTTTGGTAACTCCTCAGGAGTAGAGGTCATGTACATTAAGCTGGTCCAGCTCTATTGACAAGCAATCACCCCAAAGCCCAGATCATTCTGGCTTTGTACTCTATTTTGGAGTTGAGACCATTAAGAAGCCACGAGGAACCTGCAGAATGCACCAAGAGTTCCACCAAACCAAGGCCTGGAATTTAGACCAGTTGTTCGAAAGCTTCCATGGTCATGATGCACTTGCCTGGGAACTTATTCATCCTGTGTGCTCTCTGGATCCATCCTGACCTACTGAATCAGAATCTCTTCAGATGGGTAGAGTGGCATCTTCATTTACTAAGCTTTCTGGGGGATGCCAAAAAAGCTAGGACTACTCTAAGAGGAGAGTTGGTCCTGCCTCTGTCTTATTTCCATGGGGCAAGGAAGGGCCAGTTTTTGTGGGGTGTGAGGCTTATACAATTTGGGAAGCCTTACCTATGGAAGACAGTATAAATTTACAAGTGAACACCAACTGTGCTTCTTTATCTTCAGGGTAAATCCACCTCTGCTCACCTCAAAAGGCTAATTGCTCACCTGCAAAATTGCTTCTGCCTAAGGTTCAAGAGAAGCAATGTTCAGGTCTTACCAAGTCCTTGATGAACTTGCTGACTTGTCTAAGGGAAGTCTCAGTTGGGCGTTTCTGCTCAGCAGTTTTACTTTTTTCTGTGATAATTTTCCACAGCGCAACGCCAACATGCAACACAGATTAATTTGTAAGCTGTCACCAAGTAAAACAGTAGCTCATCAGTTATGCAGGATGAACAGGCATCCTTAAGTTAATGGAAATAAAATCATGGTAGTCATGAACACGTAATTTCTATGAGTAATGAGAAATCAGTTATGTTAGCTAGGCATAGTGGCCCATGCCCATAATTCCACTACTTGGAAAGCAAGGGATCACAAGTTCGAGGCAATCTGAGCCACACAGTGAGATCCTATCTCAAAATAAAATTTGAAATGGACTAAGGATATAGCTGAGTGGTAGAGTGCTTTTCTTGTCTACAAAGTTTTACTATTAATTATTTTTAAATGTTTTAAAACTATTTATAGTAATGTTATTGTTTATAGAAACATCTAGACAAACTCATGCAATCTAGAATGAGCAGTGACTCTCCCGGTAGCCCTCATTTAATTAACTTTTCCCATGCTTTGCATCAGAAAAAAGGATGTGTGTGTTCAGTAGTGATTTCTACATCCCAAGATTCCAGCAACTCTGCACCCCAACTACAGTGTTTTCTGCAGAAAATACGGAAAACCACAAATAAGAGTGACTTTTCTCCATCTTAAACAAAAGAGTTTCTAGAATCACTCAGACATGTATTTTAAAGACTAAGGACCAAAAGTCTTTAGACCCAAAATGTATAAAACCAAAGTAGGTTCACTTTCATCCAGGGCCTATCAGTAGCAATCTACAAGAAGCATATTCTGAAGAGCAACGTAATGGCAAATACTGAAGATTCCTACACCTGAATTCGGCATTAAAGATGGCATTCTCTCCAGCGTCAGGGACAGCTTAGTGGTATTTTGGTGGTATTAGCTTAACAGAACACAGACTCCGAGGATTCTACCAAGCTGTGACTCAACAGTGGTAAAACCAAATAAACTGACTGAGAGAGGTGAGAATGCATGCCCAAATCCTCTTGGCCATTAAATGTGTTGTTCAGTTGGTTGGGAACATTGTGCTTTTGTGCCATGTTGTGGGAGTCCCAGCAAGTGAAGTGACTTGTAGTTTGTGCTCATGGCCTGCCAACTCTGGTCAGCATCACCAACACCTTACTTTCATCTTGACAGCAAGCCCTCAGCAAAAAAAAAAAAAAAAAAAAAAAAAAAAAAAAAAAAAAAAAATTATCCAAGCCAGGCCCTGCTGCTCTCAAGACCTTGACGGACAGGCCAAAGCACGAACATTTGCATGTGTTCTAATTTATCTAATTATGGATATATTAGCATTTTTCCCCCTTCCAGATGGTGATGTGAAAAAGGGCAACCGTTGAAACTCAGTCACCCACATTAATATTATGTCTCTCTGTAGGTCAGCCTGGCAGCAAATACGTTAGCAACAATTTAGAGCTCTGTGTGCTGGGAGTGGGGTCTTTGCAAGTTGTGGGGGAGGGGACCAGTCTGGGAGTCCAATTTTCAGAGAAAACTCACCAGTTCCTGTCAACTGAAAGAAACGTTTCAGGCACATGGTGGGTCAGAATGTTATTTTTATAATATAAACCACCTGGCCTCCTCCTCGCTTACCTCTGCTGCAAATGCTGTTCTGTGCACATACCTAGACCAAAGTCCCTGGTAACTATTACAAACACACGTTGTACTGTGCTGTGCTCCTTGAGGCTTTTTCCTTTTCTTTTCTTTTTTTTTTTTTTCTTTCCTTTTAATTCTTTTTCCTTTTCCAAGTTAAGGTGAAGACAAGATGAATTGATCAAGGTTCAAGATTTTCGTTTATTTTTATAGTAGCTTTGATGTAAAAGGGTTCCATGAGAGGGATGGGAGGGGACTACGGAGACCTGGAGTTGGACTTTGTTTCCTTCTCAGTAACTTAGTGAGAAGGTGAGTTCCTACAAAATTCCAGAAGGGCTGGAAGAGTCCTGTGGAGATGGTGCGCGGGGACTGTCGTAAACTTTCCTTTCACTACCCTCTACTGTTCTCTTAGGAGGTCACACATCTCCATTCACTTTGGTTAATAAGAAAAGAAATAGATTAAAGTTCGGGAAGGGGGCTGGGGAAGAAATAAAGGGTCTCATTAAAACAATATGCACTTGCAGTTTCAAGGCAAGACATTCAAGTCTGATAATTAGCTGCTGACATGACTTTCAAACGGGGTGGGGTTATAACCAACCCTCCTATCTCTGGGTCTCATTAGCTATAAACAGGATGCCTTCCTGTGGAGCTCTCTACCCGGAAATACCTCCTTGAGCTGTTGTTACATTTCAGAGCGTGCAGTACATCTGTGTGTACGTATACTCAAGGCAGAGGCGAGGTCATGGATAATTTCAAACAGAAATACTTAACATTAAAATAGCATTAGTGTTGGGCAATGGTCTCAATTTTATGGCAGGAACTAAGTCTTTATTTCAAATATGGAATGTGAAGGCCAGGCCTTATTTCTCAGCAAAGAGAGCATTATAATTCCATTTAGTCAAATGTATGCATTAATGAAATTTTCTCTTGGTCATTCTCTTCTGGATAAAACTTAATTTTATAAACTGATATTGTAATTTAGTTACATCTTCAGTTATCTGGGCTTTGAGAAGATGTATACAGTGCCAGAAAATGAAACATGCTTACTGCCTTGAGTCAAGTAAAACAAGGACAAACACCTCTCTTTTTTGGGGGGAAAGGGGTCGGAAGAACCTTGGAAAAGTAGTTTTTCAAAGTATTTTCTTTATTTTGTGTGAAAACTATTTTGTTTTATTTTTTAAAGAGCAAAAAAAGTTCGGGGGCCCGGTGGAATGGCTCAGTGGTCCAAAGCGCCTGCTTAGGAAAGCTTGGGCGGCTGCAGGGACCGCGGTTCGATCCCTGGCACCATATGCTGCACCAGCCCTGCCCTTGAGGCGGGCCGAGCCAGCCATAAAAAATGAGTGAATAAACAAACAAAGGTTCTGAAACAAGAAAAAAATTAAAATATAAATAAATAAATAAATAAAATTTTTTTAAAAAAGTTTTAAAATAGCATAAAAACAAAAATTAGGAATGATACAGAACTTCACTAAGCAAAATGATAGGCATTCAACAATAGTTATTATATTGCATATTGTTGTCTTCAATTCTGTTCAATTACCAGATATAAACATGTAAAATTGGTCAGAAAAATTAAAGAGAAGAAGAAATGCATCAGCTGCTCCTTTCAACAGAGCAGCAGAAATCAGCAGTGCAGCCATCCAAGCCATCGCGGGCACATACATTTGTAATTTGCCTTTCCTTCTTTCTTCTCTCCTTTCCCTCACCCCAGTTGTTCCTTTCCTTTCACTTTCATAAGCAATGGCTTTAGTTTGAAAGCCTCAGTGCCATCATCAAAGGCCATTAAGTGAATTGAGAGTCCTTTTGGAGAGGAGGCTGTGCAAGGAGTTCCTCTGCGGAGTGCTCCCTGTCACAACGCCAAGCACTGGTCATAAATGGAAGGAAAGTCAATCACCAGTTTGCCTGCACAAATAGTGTATCTTCTCACCACTTCCCATGGTGCCTGACATTAAACAACTGACCTCAGAGTTGCGCCCCTACATTTACACCTATGCTTATTTCTGTGAATCAGTTCTAACAATAGCAAAACAGATAGGTGAAAAAGATGATACCCGCACTACAGATAAATCAAGGTGTCACATCAAAGTCTTAGCCAGTGGGCCCATTTTCTGATTTAATCATATTTACTGCACAGAAATAATTGCAGAGTGTCACACGATACCCAAGAGAATTTCTGCTGTTTTAAAACATTCAAACTAAGCATGTAATTCATTAATTCATTTCAGCAGATTCTACATGGAAGACCACATCACTGGCCTGAAAACAAAAAGTTGAATCACAAACCTTTTAAATCAAAATATAAAATAAGATGAAATACTCAAATTGCCTTTTGGATTTGGAGACAAAAACAGCTGCTGAAACAACGAGGTGGCTTTCCTTCGGAGTTCATAAGGAGGGGAGCCAGAGAATAATCTGATGGCCCTTGGATTGCTCCTATTGTGAAACATGGAAATTATTGCAAGTTTTCATGGTCATGATATGTGGCCAGGGAGGGATTAACTGCCTAGACAAAATGGCACGAAGAAAATATGTTCAAAATGCATGAATTTCCACTTAATGCCTGTAATATTAGAAGATGGTTTCTTACATAGAAGACATAAATAAATTATAATGAGTTTCAGTATAACTTCTTGAAAAATGTTTTTATGTCAGTAGGTTATTTATTGCTTAGAAATTCAAAAATCAAATCATATTTTCACTTCTTATTTCCTGCACTGGAGTGGTATATGAAGGCCTGGTCAAAAGGTGGACTTACAGGTTCTCTCTCTCTCTCTCTCTCTCTCTCTCTCTCTCTCTCTCTCTCTCTCTCTCTCTCTCTCTCTCTCCCTCCTCCTCTCTCTGTCTCTCTCTTTCTGGTGGGTGTGCTGTCAAGTGAACTAAGCATTTTTCAGTTACTGGCCATGTACACAAGCCTCCTGCTTTCCTTCGGTGGGTGGTTGCTTTGCACAAAACCCAGCGCTTTGTGCCCACCAGTACCTTTGGGTTATTTTCCTTTGATTAATCAGGAAACTAAAGCTCAGCTCTAATACCATCTTTCTAAAGAATGAATGAGCATAATCTCTTACAGCTTTTATAAAAGAAACCAGAGGGATTAGTCCCTCAGTCCAGTCCCACACTCCACTTCGAATATTTTCTACTACTTGGCACTACTGGAGGTGACGTCCAAGGCTCAGCTAGAAGGCTACTGCTGGCATAATGGTTTCTCCATGTTTCCGCACATGGTCCTGGTGTTAATAAGCCATTGTGAAATGATTTGCAGCGCACATGGGTGACATTTGATTATGTGAAAGGCATTGCAGGAATGAGCGTGTAGGCTCAGATAGACCAACTGTTGGCAAACACACACTGAAATGTTATATGGTGAAAATAGCATTTAGGGAGGCTTCTGAGCTGACCAGAAAAGCATAAGGATATTGTATCATGAGAAATGTTTTCTCTCCCTTGATTTTTCTGTCTCAAATTATATTTTGGAGGGCCAAATAGGTTAGGAGGCCAGGTATGGTGCCAGCCACCCAAATACATTTTTAAAACACATTTGATTCAGGAAATTCTGGATCCTCCTAAGCAAGGATGTTAACAATCCTCCTGAGAACCTTAAAATATGATGACTTAAACATAAGGAAAAGGTGACCCTGAAGTGATTAGAGAAGGCACCCAGAGGCCTACCTGCCGAGAAGTTCAGTTTTCCATTTTGTTTTCTGTTTTTTTTTTTTACAGACTCCAAGGAGGATGTTGGAACTGCTACCTCAGGGAAGTCCCATCATTTGGGTTAAAATTTGTGAGGCACTAGGGAAATTCATAATTCTCAAGGGAGTAAAAATAAAAACAAGAATTCTACACTTTGTCAGACTCATATGCTCTACATTTATTCATTGCATATATATATAATTTTTTTTCCTTGCCTGAAAACTCAAGACCTTGTACTTGCCAGGCAGGCATTTATGCCACTGAGCTATCTCTCCTGCCCTAATGTATTATATCTTAATTAGATTATAATGAGCACATTTATTACATATAAACAAATTTAATGCAGGGCTGGATGTGAATCTTACCAAAATTGGTTACTCATTGCTATAGGAACTTGCTGGGAGTAAAGTTAATATGCTCAAATTAAATCCACAGAAAATTATTTATTTTCGCCTCAGTTCTTTCAAGCTCATTCACTTTCAATATATTTATTTTATTTTCTAAAACTTTATTTTTAGCTCTGTGAAAATGAAATAAAAGGTAGTAAACATTTTAAAATAATAGGATGAGGTAACAAAGTACCAAAATTATTTTTGCTGTACTTTTGTAATAAAATAAATAATACTCACTTTCAATATTTTAACCACACATCTTATTTCTCATCTACAGCTTTGTAGAGTTAGGTGGGATATCTTTACTATGACTACATATAAAAATTACAGACATTAATTTCATTCATTCTTGGGATTTGTTATTCACTCACTTGTGTATTCATTTGACAAAATCCATTAGGCAACTATTATAGAAAAACACAGTACTTGATGTCTGCTCCTGCTTCTAAGGAACTTATGTTTTATTACTGAGGTAGAGCAAGTGCACGAGAAGCCTTAGAGCAAAGTGGAAATCATCAAGCCCTGGTGGAGAAACAGAGAACGGCTTTGGGAAATCAGAGGTGGCAAGGATTTCTAGTAGGGTGATTCAATGAGTGCTCATTGAGAATGTGACATTGTGTGGAGTCCTGAAGGATGGAACACGAAGTCCCGTGGTGACCATCATCATAAGCAGGTCACAGATTGACTATGGGGACAGGATCCCCATAGAAGAAGAAGTCAAGGTGTGGGTGACAAGAGAGAGAGAGAGAGAGAGAGAGAGAGAGAGAGAGGGAGGGAGGGAGGGAGGGAGGGAGAGGAGGAGTGGGAGGGGGAGAGAGAATAGCAGGAGATACAGCTGAAACAAACAGTTGGGCCAGCAGTAGAGCTATTAATGGTTGAGTAAGGTAACAGCGCTACTAGCCTCTCCCAACACATGTCTTTAAAGACTTTTTCTCTTGAATTACATAGTAAGAGAAGCGTCCACAATGATAGGACAATTTCTTGATATCCATCAAGTAGCCTACTACATGCATTTTAAATGTAGTGATTGATATAGTATTCTTATACTCCCATGATTACATCTCTTTTCTCATACTTGGTAAGACATGTCTTGGTTTTCTGTTTATCAAACCTGCCAAAGTTTGTAGTTTAATCTTTCCTATGTTTTTTGGGCTTGCCAACCAGTTTGCCAGGTTTTGCACCCTTTCACCAGCTCTCCCAAAGTCTCCCTAAAGCTACCTGTATACTCAATCTGCTTGACAAAACAGACTAAGGTATTCATGTAGTTTCACCTTTTGAGCAAAATGCTGTCCCAAAGTCCTGCAAGGCCTTGTGTCTTGTAGTGGTCTTGTACTGGCACTGTAGAGAGCAATGTCAATCTGAGAATTTGTGATTTTTTTAATTAAAAAAGCAACTGCTTTTGTTATTTCCTCTATCACTTTTGGCTCTTCCTGAAACTCTTGTTAACGTTCACTTTTATGATTTACTCCATCCCCTTTACAGTCTCTTTCTGTCTCTTTGCCTTTTTGCTGTAAATGCTAAAATGTTTGCTTTATTCCTCTTTCCAATTTTATTGGGCCTTACCAATTTCTCTGTCATCTATGTGCACTCATCTATTTGTTCTTTGGTTTTTATTATTCTAATTTGGCATGTTTTTAAAGATTTGGTTTTCTCGTATGTTGTTTATTTTTGTCTATCTGTTTTAGGGATTGATATGTACATGAAATTGTCTGAGGATTCCTGCTGTAATATTCTCTTATGTTCTGATGTTCAGTGTTAGCTGGATTACTTTGGTCATTTGTTTTCCTACTGTGACCTTATCAGTTATGATATTGGCTTTTCTCAAATATTTGCTGATCTTTAGTTCATTGACATCCTATGGACAAAACAGCCCACTAGTTTAGGTAGCCAATAAGCCCTCTATTCCTGGGTGAGTAAGTTGGCTTCCCTGCATCGGAGAACTTACAGATGTTCTGATAAGGGGGGGCAGTCTTTTGGCTGGCTGACATCCCCTTGGAATGCTTGGTAATAGGCCTATAGGCACACATGGGTTAGAAAGCCTCCTCCCCAACTGCGTTCTTCCCTCTTCTTACCTTTGCCCTTGTCACTAGTGTCTGGGGTACACCAAGCTCTGTTATGAGGCACTCATTACAATTTCTCTCATCAGGCAGCTCATTTCCATTCAAAATCCACTACTGACTGTCTCTCAGGTAAGAGGGAGGGATCATCTCACAGGCTCCTGAGGGCAGCAATCTCCAAAGTGGTTCTTAAATGATCCTTAAAATTACCACAGGACACCCTCTTGCGGTGTGCATTGGTTCACCTGGTCTGGAGTTTGTCAAATGCTTCCTTACTTTCAAAGTATGTCTCTCCTGTATGTGTTTAGATTGTGATATTTTTGTACCTGATGTTTTGATTTCATGTTCATCTCCTAGCATTGCCTCAAAGTTCAACTCTTCCACTGGCATCCTTTCTTGTTGCTTAAGAAATTTCCTTAAATTTCGAGCACATCAGAGACTTTAAGGCATGTTAGATTAGCAAGGAGGAAGAGGAATGTATTAAGTCCACTGTTTTGACTGAATCTTGAGACTTTACTGCTGCTGTTTTACATTCCAAGAAAAGATCATCTTTTTTTTTATTTTTCCCAGTTGCTGCATGGTCTTTGAGGACTGTCTACCAGGTGGTCTCAATCTTAGTTGTTCTTCCCAGCTTTCATTGTGAGGTAGGTGTTTGAAAGCCACTAATGACACTTAGATCGGAACACGCTTTCTCTTCACTCCTTGCCTGATTGGGGATTAGATTGCCCCTGTGTCTTAAGTCAGATTTGTCACAAGAATAGGAGACAGTCCTCCAGTCCTTACTGAAGGATACTGCCCCTACTCTAAACCACTGTGTTCTCCAATCTTCTATCCCTGGAATTGGAACCCATACTTTTCCCCTGGAATTGCTTTTCTGAAGGTTAAAACCCTGCACTCATCATGGACCCTGGGTGCACCTCAGAGGCCGTCTGTACTGGGCTTGTGCCTGCGCTCCACATCCCGTCTCATGTTGTCACGTTTCCTGGCTTCCATACATTCTCTCCTCTGGGTTTTTGTCCTTTTCTGGACAATCCTCAGTGTTTCAGAGAAATTTTTCTTCTCTCCTCTCCTCCCCCAGAAACTACTCCTTGGGACATTCTCTGGATCTTTTCTGTTGTACACATTGGCAACAGTATAGCTTCTGCTCAGAAAGGTAGACATCTAACTGACGTGATCGCTCCAGTCTCGGCCCCTGGGCTCTATAGCTGGCGTCACATCTCTTCCGGGCACTCAACACTGGCTCCGCCCTCTTCCTCCGTGGCCTTGCCCCTCCTCCTCCTCCTCCTGTGCTTTGCTCAGTGGCGGAGCCTGAAGCTGTGGTGTCAGGCTTCTGCCAGTGCCTACTGGTGTCCCCTTGCCCTTTCCCTCCTAACTTGCCTGGCTCTGCAGCTCGCCCTCACCGCCCCCATTGCTCACTTCCTATCAGCTCCTCAGTCTTTAGCTTTCTATACTGCTAAAGCCTCTCCAGATGCGAGTAAGTTTTCTGAATGACATCTGAATATAACACTCACCTCCAGGGATTCTGATTCCATATAGTGTAAAACACGTACTCCTTTATAAGGTGTGATGGTCCCAGGAGTCTGCTATGCATGCCTAACTGTTCTTTACCCAGGAATCTTGCCTCACAGACTGCCACCCCGCACAAGCCGAAGAGTGCCCATGGTTTTTTCTTGCTCACACAGAGACTGCCATCTTTTCTTTCCCCCTCGTCAGGATACCCTCAGCTGCACACCCTTGCTTGCGTTTGTGTTCCCTGAGAAGCCTTTGATTTCTCCTAGCAGCACAGGGTGGTGGGTCTGTTTAGGAAAATATGCACTTTACTCACTCCACAAAGGATTTGTCAAAATGGAAAACAGATCCATCAGGTAACAGGATAAATCAGGCAAGTCAGGCATTAAATTCAAATGGAGAGTAAAGATAAAAGCATGGACAATACCTGGTCTGATGATAGTCTTAAAAATGATTGATATTAAGTTCTCAGGACTTACACTGCAAAGAGCTACAGGGAAATTTGCCTCTGGGCTCCTTTGTTGTCAAAGCTAAGAGATAAACTTGATGGTTTATGAGTTTCATCATGTCCCAATAAAACATCTTTGCAAGGTACTGAAAACAGAGAGATAGTTCATTGCATTAATGAGGTACTTATCAAGGGGACAGCTAAAGCTGGAAGGTTCCTTGTTTGTGCTATCACTGACCCTTGGACATCATCCTGTAATTACCAGGAAGTCTTTTTTGCACTGATTTCCTCAGGGCATGCATCCTATCCTCAGGCCACTGCTCCTTACTTTCTTTTGACTCAGTGAGAGTTCTTTTCATACATTGGGTAAGCAGTGATCAGTGGTAATGGGAGAAAGTGTCTTTGTGTAAGTATACAAGAAGGGCACTGTCATTTACACCCCATCATATAAATTTAAACAGCTGGAAGGGTCTTTGCAATTATGAAAACAGTACTTGGAATACACAGAATGTATCAGATATTGTGCTTAACACCTTGGTACATATGTACGTCCTGTGACTTCCAACCAATCCTGTGGCTATTAGGACATCCACACTCAAAGGTGGGAAGAGGTGAAATAAGGGACGTTCAGTAAGTTTCTCAAGGGTAGCCAGTGAAAGAAGAAAACCTGGGCTTAGCACCCGTGCTGCACTGAACCCTGTGGCACCCCGTACTTTGCTGTTGGCTCCTGCTTTGGTGTCTGGTAGATGGATTAAGCTGATTAACATTTGATTTCAAATGTAGGGATTCCTACTAATGGGAAGGCTCTGGTAGAAGGGCTGTGTTGCCATTTCCCAGTATGGTAAGTTTTATTTAGTAAAATTTTTTAAGGAAAAAGAGCAGCAGCTACCTGATAAATAGAACACTGTGCTGTAGAATTCATTTTTCTTAAAGAAACATCAAGGCTCATGCTTATGTTGGCACATATAATAAAATGTGACATAACTTTGTTCCCTACATTCAAGAACATTTATCACCTTAAGGATTTATTCTATTTTAACCCACTTGATTTTTCTTTTTCTTTTTATGTATTTAGTACAAGGTCTACAGGGTCTCATTACACACATCAGACTCACAGTGATCCTCCTGTTTTCAGCGTCCTAAGTGCTGGGATTACAGGTGCGCACTACCACACCCAGTCTCAATCACCTTCTCAGTGCACCCTGGGAGCAGAACTGACATGGCAGGCTGAGAATTGAACCCTGGCAGCTACACTCTGGCTAAGTGGGGGCTTTAGTTCACTGAGCCATCTGGCTGGCCCTACACTGAGTGGCTTTCACTGGCGAACTGATGGTTGCTCCTCACCTGAAAGTTGCCGAAGCAGCTCCCTCCCGGGAGAGTCACGTAACTCACAAAGGGAGGCCCAGAAGATGGCAGAGACTCGTAGACCACCACGCCTTCACTTGGAAAGCTCGCCTTCTGCTGCTGCTTGCTTTCCCAGAATTCCTGCAACATTGATACAACGTTCACTGAAAAAGAGAACAAGAAACATAAATTATGAAGGATGGGTACACCCTGGCCAAAGCAAAATTTTATTTAAAGCTGGATTCTGTAACTGGCAGTGTCAGTTTAAGCAGAGAATGTGTATAGTGGGGCTGCTTTGAGCTATGAAAGAATAGACTTTATTCAAATGTATTTAAAGTATATTAAATATATGATTTTAATGTGCATGTATATATTTCTTAATGAATAACACTCAAGTGGTTTTGGCACTCTTACAGCATTGTATCATATTGAATTCACTTTACAAATTAATTTTTAATGTGAAATTTAAAAAAATCTCACTCTTCCATCTTTGAAGGTTTGCCTTACGAGGCTATCTAGAACTACAATTCCCTGACACTTTCTCCCATTGCTCTTGGACTCTAAAACCTGCAAAGTGAAAGCCAGATTGTGACGTGCGGATGTAAGCAATGTAAATTTAATCTGGATTTATCATTTATTAGATTCAGGAGGAGAAATGAAGGAAGACAAGTCAGTCATGTTCCCTCTTTCCCAATCTACAGGAAGATGAACGGCAACAGTGAAGTAGGTAGGAGGCTGGCAAAAGCCAGGAGTGAAACTAATAACTTGGAGTCCTTGTTAAGGACGAGGTCTGCTCGATGACTTCAGAGAACGGCAATGGCTAGAGCCATGTGTTTTAGATTAAATGACCTGTGATAGCCTGCAGAAGTTCCAGATCGAATTAGGTTGGTTTGTTTATCCTGTACTGCAAATTGAATTGTGGAAATTAATAAGGATAATAGAATTGTAGAGTCCAAAGTGACCTGATGGGTCACATAGGCGAAGCTCTTCTCAGCGCTAGGATTCCTTTCCAGTGCTCCTGACAGCTGTCCATCTGCCCCATACCTGGCCCAGTCAAAGCAACCTTTGTGAACTCCAATCAGTTGTGGGGAAAGGCTAGCTGAAATCTGGGCTCCTGAAAGGTCCGTGCATGGGCTCTACTTATCATTTCTGGGGCTTCACACTAAATCACCTCCTTTCCCTCTTGAAATCCCAACACACAGTTGCAAGCAGCCTAGGGCATCTACTGTTTCATCCTATCCAGCCTTTGCCCAGCTTCTTGTGTGAAGAGAAGTATAGTTTCTGTAGGCTCCAGGAGGAGAATGGGATTTGGTCAAAGTCCAGGCATTTAGAGGCAGTGAGACCAGGACTTGCTGGAAATTCCCATTTATCACTGGGGTACTGTTGAGATCAGGGGTAGCTGTGGCTCGGCCTGAGTGAAAGGGAGAGCCGGCTTGCCAAGAAAGTGCATAGAAAAGAGTACAGTGGGACATGGAAAATAGACCAGTTCTGATGATGACGTTACGGCTTTGCCCAAATCCAGAATCCTGGAGGGACTCTGAGGCATGTGGCAGCTCAGCCCACTTTTCCCTTAAGCCACTTGGAAGTGGCATCTCTTACTTGCATATGACAGTCCATGGACATGGACAGCTCTCTGAGTGCAGGATAAATTTCCTTTCTTTTCTTTTTATGCAGTACAGGGTCTAGGTTTTTGTCATTATTCTAGATGTATTTCTAGATGTGCTTCAGCCTGGAGGACATGGTTATTTACTGAATTTTGTATGAAGGCAAAAACATGACACGACCACTGTCTAGTCTGTTTACCAGAGCACTGGGCTCCTGTGCCTCCTTCCTGGGTCCACTCATCAGCTTCGTGATGTTAGGTTCACGTGAAGTCTGGCGACGTCCCCAACACATGCCTAGATCTCTGAATAAACTGCAGTGTTCAGTATTTAAGAACTGTATGGGGAAATAAACTGAAAATGTAAGCCTATCGGGAGTGATCATTGAATTAATTAAAACATCTTAAAAGCTAAGGTGAGAATTGGTCATTACAGAGCTTGACTTGTCTAAAAGCACTTGAATTTGTAGTTATTTTTAGCAGTTGATATAACTCCAAGGAGAATTAGAACTTTTGTACTCTAAACTGCATTTTATTCCTATCCTCCTCCTCCATTGAGTTCTGAGAGGACAAAGATTTATGGGCTGACCAATTTGTGTTGGCACTGAAGTTAATCTTCAGAATTCGGGAGAGATGTTCAGAAAATTGGAGTCTAAAATTAAAGCCAGGGTCGTTCTGCTAGCCAGCAAGGGCTGTTAGCTTCCTATGTGAAATTCGTCCATTACTGAGTGACACTCTGCTAAGAGCTGCGGCAGGAAATTGAGCAGCTATAATTATCTAAGGTAAAATGAACCCTGGGACTTTGGCATGTAACAACCATTTGGATGGAAGAGTTTGAAGGCGTGTTCCAAGCAAGACATCTGCATGAACAAAAGCAGGAATTAAAATTTTGCGTTTTGCAACCTTGGAAGATTTCTTTGATGGTCCCACAGATGTCATCACCCTTAAGGAGGGAAACGAACATGCATACAACACACAATCCATCTTTCTATCTCTATCTCCTCTGGTTGACTGGAATAGCAGATGAATGGAGTGCAGAGGGAAGAAGGCCAGCCTGTGGCTTGAAATTCCTAAGATCAGAGTATCAGAGGATGCTCCAGGAAGCACACACTGCTCTGTTCTTGTGAGGCAGCACAAGCAAAGCCTAAGGACAGTTGCAAAGCAAATGTGAGCAGAGGGTCAAGTACTGTTGGGAAAAAAAAAAAAAACCCATCCAAGTTGGAGGCTGGGCCTCGCGACAGAGGTTTACTCTCCAGGTGCTGGCAGCCCAAGAGCCTGCCTCCCACACTGCAGAGGGAAGCGGAGCTACCAAGTGGTGAACTCTGTCCTATCTCAGCTGCCGGCTGCACACCTGCCCCACTCTACTTAATTTCCCACAGGCTGGGATGATTTGCACTACTTTTCCTGGACACTGGTCTCTCGGTTTAGCATTTGGCCTATTTTTAAATGCTTCCTTTTTTATTCCTTCCCAGTAGCCATAAGTATGCTTAAGATTATGAATGATGAATTAATAAATGAGCTAATCACTCAATTAAATGCGACACTCAGTCTTGGAGTTATTTCTGGCTACAGGTTATTAAAATTTTTCCATTATAGCCAGCCTGCTAGAACAAATATTCTATGACCATTTTTGCTTCCTTAAATGACATGGGTATTTAACCCACTGCAGTTGGCTTTGTCCTTCGTCCTTCCACCATGGACTAGAGAGATAGCTCAGCAGCATAAGTGACTGCCTGACAAGCATAAAGTCCTGAGATTGATCCCCAGTCCAAAAACAAACAAATAAATAAACAAAAGTACATTATTCTACCAAAGCTACCTTAACAAATAACACCAGTTCCTAATCTTCAGGTGAATAATTTTCCTGTTTCACCTCTCAGCTGCATTTGATACAGTTATCATGGCCTAGAAACTCTCACCTAAGCTTTTCTGACAGGATTTCTCCTTAATTATAGCTCTCTGTTTCTGACTATTCTACTTTTTTCCCGTGGGTTTTTCTTCTTTTGTTAGCTTATAAGCATATTGTCTTAGTTTTTTATTTATTTTTTATGTTATGGCCAGCTCAGCCTGCTCTGGGGGTAGGGCTGCAGCAGCAGGTGGGGCCAGGGATCGAACTGCGGTCCCTGTGGTTGCCTAAGCTTGCCTAAGCAGGTGCTTTAGACCACTGAGCTATGTTTCTGGCCCTCTTGTCTTCATTTCTCTTGCTTCTTTTTCACTCCTGTCCTTGAAATTTCTGTGATCCAATAGACCATAATATACCATGACAGCTCCCAAATGCTTCTCCAAACCATAACCCCAACTTTGCTAATAGAGACTTCTAATTGCACAGTGTCGCACAAACTCAGTAAATTTTTAAGCTCAGGCCATTTTATTTTCCATGAGTTCATCGTTGCCTTCTGGATTACCATTCTTCCTTCTGTACTAATTGGATAGTGATGTTATCATCTGCATAGTTACCTAAATGAGAAACAGAAGACGAAAGTTACATTTCAGTTCTTCTTCCCGTAGCTCACAAGTGCTGAGATTTTGTCAATTCCACGTTCTTGATGTTGCGTAGTTCCGACTTCGTCTCGGTCTGTCTTACCATCATTGCATTGGCCCAACTCACACACTTCAATCCTTTCTTGGTTCCTTTATTACACAGGACGCACACCTCCTTGGACAGGCACAGAAGACCCTGTGTCTTGCTACACTGTTTTATTCTTAACCTCCTTTCCCCACATTCACCCTCTGTGCTTCTCAGTGCTCATGTTTTCTGCAGCCCTGGTGAGATCCACACTTGTTTTCATCCTCTTGGAATGCCCTCCTTCCCGCAGTCCATTGTCTTCTTGAACGCTGCCTACTCTTCTTTTCAAGATCAAGCTCCACCATGAGCGCATCAGGAAAGGCAATGAAACAAGATCATCGCTAAGCTTCTTCTACCTCAACTGCAGTCAGTCCTGGAGCATCATCAGGCCATCACGTGGTGACCTGTCAGAGATGCAGGACTTCAGGCCCTGCCCCGGGCATACTGTAGCAGCTCCTCATTTTAAAATGATTCTCAGTCAGAGAATAAGGTGCGACTGTCAGCATATTAAAGCACGAGACATCCTGCTGCATAACCTAGGCTAAGACCACCTATGTTATCATGTAGTTATTACACGCCAGCTACTGTGTGTTTTCTTCTTCACTCCTGACCACTGAAATAAACATCACCACCTACAACTTACAAGTGATACATCAGAGAGGCCTAAGGTACAGTTACATGACTACAAAGTCTAAGCCTAGCCTCGCTGTATGCGTGTACTAGTCAGTGTCTGTTGCCCATCCCAGGATTTTCTCTAATGTAGTGGAACTGGAGTCATTTTCGTGCCTACCCACCTCTGCGTGGGACTTGACATGGCTCCTGCTCAGGAATATTGTACCACATGAGCATTCTCTGTTCATGCGGCCAGTGTCCTTATAACTACCTTCAGCTACACTCTGCTCTGGCTTAAAGGAGTGGTGTAAACATGCCCAGCTATGTGGGTAGGAGGGGCTGCAGCCAAGCCTCCGGTTCTAGTCTCTTTTTTCAAGGAAAGGTAGACGAGGCAGGGGCCTCCAGAGGAATAAAGCAAATAATTAAGGGCCATGGAGGCTTTGTGGAGGCTCTGCAGGCAGAGGGCCTGACAAATAGGTCGAGGTCAGCTCTCCAGGCTTGGCTATGCTTTCTACCCCAAGTCAGGAGGCGGAGGGTAGCACACGTGCGTCATGGCTCTCAGTGTAGTCACCCCCTGTGGAAGCTTCAACTTTCTGTCAGGGAATACTAAAAGGAAAGAGTATTATGCACAGCCAAGACAAAAGCAAGGTGTCCTCAGGTCGCTATGGATGCCACACATGAGCGAGGCAGTGCCCTTTAGCCACAAGCTTGGAGGAAGCACACAGGACAGAAGCTGGCTGAGGCTGGCCTCAAGACAAATGGAACGGCACTTGTGGTACAGCGTTCAACACAACTCATCTTTTGGCTTTGTTTTTGTCATGGAAACCAACGTTTGATAAAACTTCTATAAAGAAATGGAACATCAAATAGCCAGGGTTAGAGTTATGATCAGATTTCTTAATCCATTCTTCTGCCTAGAATTGCTTTTAGGAGCAAATGATAGAGGGACCCAGTCAGAAGTTAAGTCTATTTATTTATTTATTTATTTATTTATTTATTTATTTATTATAGTACTGGGGATCGAACTTAGGACATGTGCTAGCCAGACAGGCACTTATTCTACTGAGCTCTCTCCCCAGGCCCTGAAGTTTTAAATAGTTTGCATATCAACCAAAAAGACAATTGGCTGTGTAGTTTGTAGATACTTAGCAGTGCTATTCTGTTCTTCAGTGTGCTTTGGAATTTGAACATGACTGAGCTCTCAGAGTAGTAATTAAACCTCCCAGCAAGTCTCTTGCAAGTGAGGTTGCCATTTCTCTCCTCTTCCACTTTCCTTTTTTAATAAAAAAGGTTCTCAGGCAAACAATGGTGACCTCCAGGGCGTCTCACCTCAGCAGTCCCACCTCTACCTCTCTGAGGCAGAATCCTCCATCAGCTTCACCCGGTCATCGAATACCTGGTGCTTCTTTGTTGTCTGCCTCTGCTGCAATTCTCTCTGCTACCTTGAGCGTTATTTCTCACTCACCCCTCTCCTCCTTCCTCCGAATTTACTTGGGCACTTCAGAGGAAGCACCACCTCCTCCATTGTGCCTCACTCATCACTTTTGGCCAACAGGCATCTCCTTTCCTGAGCTCCGATTCCATTAGCTGCCCTGTGTCTTAGCACTTAATCTCCTATAAACCATGCTAATAAAATGGATATGGTGCTCCTGGCTAAATTTATCAAGTCAGACTTGGCTGGACTTCTTTCTGGCCAGAGGAATGAAATCACTTGTGGTAACAATTCATCTCAGAAAGTACAGATTTCTATTACTTAACTCACAGCAGACTGTGGGGTTCTAATGGTCAGGGGCTCTGGCTCACTCTGCTCTAGAGCCACTGTGGTATCCGGCACAGGGTTATTCACCTAGAAAGACTCCTTACATTTATTTGGAGTCTAGGTGCACTCCAGTCCAAACAATGTAGTCCAACTGAATGAGGGTTTAGGTCAGTGAAGTCCACTAAGATGCCTTTCAGATTGTCTGCTGTAACTGGAATTTTTGTATATGAACTTCCACAGAGTCCATGCAGGTTAAGTGTGATAGGGCAAGCCGTGCCCCAACTGGGAATGGCAGAGGGTGTCAAAAAATGGAGTCTAGTCTGAGCAGACACATGATTGTTGGCTGCTCATTTGCTTCGATGACACCTTTATAATAATTATGGCTTAGGAAAACTCTAAGTGGGGATGATAGTACATCTGTCTTGGAAGCAACTTTGATTTATGTGGACTTCCTGGAGAGCTCTTTGAAAAGGATATAAAAATAGATTCTGGGATCAGTACGATAGAACACCATAATTAACCAGGCTTGTGGTGTAGACAGTCTATGTGTCAGCCCTGACCTTGATAATATGAAGCAATAAAGAAGTTCATGACAGGTCTCTGCCCACAGAAATTTGCAATCTGACTGGAAAAATAATATATTCATCATATAATTAGTGAAAATATTAAAGTGTTCAATTGTAGAACAGAGATGACGATAAAGAAATATTTAAAGCTTAACAATTTGTGGCACTGTAATTACACAAATACAAGGGGGCAGGTGGATGAACGTGGACTGAGTGTCAGGAGAAAGTTCGACAGGAGGCAAGCCCAAGCAGGGCTCTTCCCAGAGGAAGGAGGGCTAGACAGGAGTGGGGGAGGAGTGAGGGTGGCATGAAACAGAAAAGAAATAATTAGGCCTCCACTGCAGAAGTGTGGAAGGAATGAAGGAATTCAGAAGACGACGGCTCCCCAAAAATATGTCACGTTGCCGTACAGCTGCTGTGGCTGATATGACTGAGGGTGTGGCAGGACTCTGTGTTCTCAGGGCTCCCTTTCTCTGCCTAAAGACAGGTCCTCCAAAGGTGGCCCAGCCCTCCTTTCCCCAGGTAGCTTGTCACAGGAGAGAGGATCATAGGACAAAAGACCAGAGGTTGATAAGATGTCCATACCAACTACCACCATTCTTCTAGGATGGTTTTGAGACAACTGTTACTACCAGAGAGACTTTAATCTGCAAAAACCAAACTTCAGTCACTGCATTTCCTCCCTACCTCTCCCATAACTCTCATCTCTACCACCTCTAGACTCCCCAAAACACTGTCTTTCTATAATTCAGGACGTTATATTGGGTTGATAATCTGATCTTCCTTTGAGTGTCACATTTTGTGAGAACCCCTTGTGGATATTTATTATTAATGCATTTCCCGCCGGCTAACTGGCTTCCTGTCAATTTGCCTGGAACTCTTTCCACTATGCAAAGGTAAAGAAGCTATTTAATGCTCCTATAGGTTAAGCAATTGCCTGGCAATCACAAGATTGAGAGTTCAATCCCCAGTGGTCCCAAAAAACTAAATAAATAATTCTCCAACAGGAGTGACAGGAAAAGGTGCCTTTAGGAAGGTGGTCAGATTTGACAAGGAATGTAGCAAGGAAATCTAGGTTCTTTTAGTGATGGTAAACAAGTCCATTAGCCTATGGTCCCAAGTTTATCAAGTAGGAGACCAAGTCAGAAACCCAGAGTCCTTTGCCTTTGCCCTTGCCTGAGATACTATGCTGGTTGGTTGGTGGTTGGTAGCTTCAGTCATAGGAGGGCACAGCCCCCAGGATGGGCCTACGTACTCACAGAGTGGGCGGTTCCTCTCACACACCTGGGAGCCCAAGGCAGACCAGCTGCCTCAGAGGAGCGTGGGCACAGCAACCCATGAGAAATGTGTAGGAGAGGAAGTGAGAAAAGTGTGTGTTTCTATAGCCTGGCCAACACCTGAAGTCTATTCCAAGAAAGACATCAATAACTGGATACCTGAAGAGCTCTATCCTAAAAGTACATATTTTATATATTCATAAACTGAATGTGATGGAGATACCCACAGGGACACATGATCTGTGTTCCTGTATAGACAGTGAGACACTGAGAAGTTAAGGGTCCCATAGACAGTGGGGTACACTGTGGAAGAGGCCTTAAGCGTGGGCCTCTTACATGCGATCAAAAGCGCACTACATCTTGTCTCTGTGTTTCATCAATAGGCAAGCACCTTACTGAACAGTTAAGAGCCTTTGCTCTGTAGTCAGGCTGCCTGGGTCGGAGTCCCATGCACGCAGGCACCTGACTGCTCTGTGCCTCAGCGCCTCTGCTGTGGACTGCACTGACCATATCCCAGAGTGGTCGGAAGGCTTAAAATGGAAAAACACAATGAGGCTCACGCACACAAGTACTGGAGGGATGCCCATTATTTGTGACTAGATACAGCGACGGAAGATGATTACGTATCTGTTGGAGAATCTTTCGAGGCAACTATTCCTGGATGGGAAACCATAGCATTAAGCATTCTAAAAATAGCCCAGAAGTCTGAAAATTCTCTCGTTGAGCCCATCATGCTATTTATTTCCAAGATGTATGACAAGTTTAACCATGGAAACAAAAAGCTCTTTTGATAACAGCCTCTGGTAAAGTCCACATTCCATAATAACAAGCAAATAAATGAAACGCTATGCATCACCAGATCTGAAAACATAGATTTTATCCTGATGTTTCACTTTATGTTTTTGATACAGAGTCTTCATATGTTGCCTGGCTAGTCCCAAGCTTGTGATTTTTTTTTTTTTTTTTTTTTTTTTCCTTCAGCTTCTCAGTAGCCCTTTTTAAACTTTCCAATGGGTGGTAAAAGCAGTGGTCCTGCTCTAGGCCAACTATAGAGAGGAATTAACTTTTATTTTAAGTTAATGTTCAATAACTGGATTTACCTCCCGCCCCAGGAAAACAGAAACAATATATTTCACTACCCATTTTAGTTCTTACCTAAATTCTACAGAGAAGATGACTCATTTGTCTGTACAAAGGGGGATGTTAAAAGCCTGTCACACATCTCTTCGAGAAACACCAGTTCTTTTAGGCCTTACATAAGGAGCAATTATAGGTAGCGGAGTAAAATTCCCCTTGCCAAAACCAATTAAAGACAAATTGAAAAGGCTTCCATCTAAGGATAAATCATTAAGAGATTTTCAAGATGATTATCATATTTTCAAATTGATTCTCTGCCTCCAAACAGATGGATTTATGCTATGTAATATTTTAATATGACCTTAAATTAAATTACCCTTAGCAGGTGTTATTTTAAAATAAAGTTAATTAGTATTTTTATTCTAGCAATTCAATCATGTACAACTTACTGTTGCCAATTTGATTTCTTAATTTTGTTGAGGAAAAACAGGAAAAAAAGAACGCAGAACAATTTAAGGAGCTGGGTGTGGTGGCACATGCCTGTAATTCCAGCACTTGGGAGGCTGAGGCAGGAGGAACAGTGTAAGTCTGAGACCAGCCTGGGCCACAAAAGTGAGCTCAAGGCCTGCCTGAACTGCATAGCGAGACCTTGCCTCAAAAAGACAAAAAAAAAAAAAAAAAAATTAAGGGAAAGACTCAAGATTGGATACTGGTTTTTGATGTACGCAAATTAGGCTGAAAACTGAAGCACCTGGGTCTTGCCTGGGCCTGGCAAAATGAAGGACCCTGGCCAGGCAGCCATGCTGGCCCCTCCTCCTTGTGTTCTATCTTCAGCCTCTGCTTCCACCAGGGTATGGAATCTCAGGGTCACAGCCCTGTGTCTGTGAGGACCTGCGGGAATCCTAAGCCCTCTCTCTTTTGTGCAGTCGTTCTTTGAAGGTAGCTACAGCCACACAGCGAGCGGGAGGCGGGCCACTTGGAGCCCTGCTTTGTACCCAGGAGAGGGAATCTCCTTCGGTTTCCCTCTCCCATCCTGTCAGCAGCCGAAAGTGAATTATTTCTTCTCTTGTTTGCCTTATTTTCATTCTTTCTCCTCCGCCCCCTACCTTCCACATTTTTCAGAAAGAACTAAGCTCCCTTGGGTGGCAGCGCAAAGGCGACCGACCTCTCAGGAGGTACTACAAAATATGCAAAAAAGTATTTATTCTTGGCTTAAGTTTCTAACCTTAACAATCTAATGCTACTGAACTACAAATCATTTGTGGGAGACATATGAGTCTCCTTTCTGTGTACGGCAAGCACGATGGGGAGAGGCGGAAGACTGAAGGAACAAGGAGGAATCCTAGAGCCAACTCCAAATAAAATGTCATTAAGCACACTGCACTTGAACAGTAGCAGCAGCAGCAGCAGCTGCAAGCCCGAGCTCATGCGTGTGGTGTATGTGTGCACTTTCGGTCCGATGATGTCATCCAGCCTCAGAAGCTGCACAAAATAAAAACCTCATGTACTCTATTTAATCAATCAGGAAGTACGCATCCTTCCCAGGTCCCTGAACGCTGATCTTGCGCTGTATTTCTAAGAGAGCTTGTAGGAGTAGAGATTGTAGACGACCAACCAAAGATTAGGCAGCTAGCCGGGCGTGGTGGCTCACACCTGTAATCCCAGCACTTGGGAGGCTGAGGCAGGAGGATTGGTGCGAGTTCGAGACCAGCCTGGGCTACAAAAGTGAGCTCAAGGCCAGCCTCAACTCCATAGTGAGACACTGTCTCAAAGAGACAAAAAAAAAAAAAAAAAAAAAGATTAGGCAGCTAGGTTGATTAGGTCTAGTCTGTTTAAGGCCAGATCTGGGCCAATGTGGCTGTAGGTATCGGGAAGTGGTCCCCTCAGGAATGCTCCTCAGTACTTGCTGGTACTATCTGAGGAAGTATATGCAGAAGAAACAGACTTTGGCTGTAAAGAGCATGGCGCGTGACCCTGGGGGACCCTCAGTGGCAGGCAGGCCGTAGGGACGAATGCAGGGACGGTGACTGGAGTGACTGTGCCACGTGCTACACGGACGGTTCCGCGCGGCTGCGCGGGGGCCCACTGGAGCTGGTTCTCTGGCTGAGTGCCTGAGGCGACTGTGTTCATCTTCACAGCTCCTCTTCATCCATGCTCCTTCCTGTCTATTTGGACTGTCAACTTGTTCCTGTATACAATTGGTCTATGGTGAAGGTGACAGCGGATGAAAGGGCTTAGAACAGTCCTGGCAAAGTTTATTTCATCATAAAGGAAAACACCTGACAATAGGGAGGGGGAAAAAAGAAAAAAAAAAAAAAAAAAAAAAAAAAAACCTCTTCCCTACTTTTTGTAAGAGAAAAAAAATCAGCCAATCAGAAAGCTAAAAAACATCTGCTTTGCACCTGCCTAGTACCTGCCCTGCGGGAAGCCGCGTGGGGTTGCAAACCCAACAGTGGAAGGTCCAAGACAGCCATGCGACATGCAACAGAGGTGTGGAGGAAAACACCCCCAGTAAAGTGATAACAGGCAGGACAAAGCCACACGGGGAAACATAAACAGCCCAGGCCTGAGTACCAAAGGAGTGGTGACTGATGGCTTCCCACAGCTGCTTAATGAGATGAGATCAGAATGGGGATCAACTGATTATCATCGCGTAGGGGGAAAGAAAGCAAAACCATAACTCTTAGCCTTCCATGGACACCAGAAAGAAAATACAGAGAACTTCAGGAAAGCTAACGGTTGTCCATTTATTAGTATTAAACTTTCAATAAGAATCTTTCCCCCCTTCTTTTAAAATAGAATTGTTTTAACAACCTCTATCAACTAAACATATAGAGGCATTTAAACATGGAGGAGAAGAAATAATAGGGTTAAAACTTCAATATGAAGTCTATTAAATAAAGAAGATGCTTTTATGAAAGGCTTCTAAAGTTGTCTTACATTTCTTAAATCAATCTGTAGCACATAATCAGTAAAACCGTATCATTTAAACAGAAAGATCATAACTTAGAAACTCACCCTTAGGCAGCTGTATTCTATTATGGGTTGTAACTTAACACATGAATTTCAGAAGTTGTTAAAATTGAGTTCAGGCTAACAAATCTTAGCTGTTAAGAAAAAGCCAAGCCTCTAGTGAGATGAGACGGAAGTCCACGAAGAGATCTCAGATTGATCTCAGAGGATGGATGTCTATGGAATTTTAGTTTGGCCCATTAAAAGCTATTTATATATGAGAGGCAAAACTTTATTTGTCTATGAGAAGCAAATATATTAGGACAAATTTTGTCTTTTGGTGTTTGAGAATTTTCCTCTGGGGCTGAGACGTTTGGTATTTAAACTCTATCAAAGGAATATTTACTGGTAAAGAAGAGAATAGCCCATTTGGCTCCGATCACTAAATTGATATCTATGTTTTTCTCTGGGTATAAATTCAAATAATAATAGTTCAACCATGTAGTAAAGCTAATGTCAGCATTTGAATAGGCTTACATAAAACAGGCATTCTGAGTTTAGAGTTACAGGGCTTAAGCTATTGTGAATCAGATGCAGCCATTCTAAAAGGAGGTAGCAAATTGGAGTTTGCCTTTGGTTTCTAGATTGGCCTCCGTGAGGCACAACTTATAGGATGAGGTACAGTGAGGCACACACAGGGATTGTACTGCACCAGGATCTTCATTCCTTTCATCCTACCCCATTCCTTTGTGAAATGTGAAAACTATAAATGTAACATCAATTTATAGATTTCAAGTAACAACAGTCGAAACCATGGGATGGAGAACATACTTGACTCAGGGAGTCTCGCTCTCTCACAAAGCATAGAGCCAGATCCATTATTACTAAGATGCTTTTAATAGTCCTATTATTTGGCCCAATTTTTCCAAAAGGTAAAAATGTACACTTTGAAGTAAAGCATTCACCTCTCTGATACAAATAAAATCTTTCACTCAGAATAATGTTTTCTCAAATAAATGTACTTTAATGAACCACATTAAAAATAAAGTTAATGTACTTCAAATAATGTGAGGAATTTCCTTCCAGCTGAGCAACATTAGGAAAGATTTCATCTTATCTTTTTAGTATAAAATTTGGGAAAAACCTAAGTATAAGCTCACATGGCAGTTTTCAAGCCAGCGTTAGAAATGAACTCAATTTTGTTGCTGCGTTGGCAATTATGAACCTTTAAACAATCTGTTTCAGTGAGCGAGCCTTGATTTAGGTCTCCAGTCAGTGGAAGTGTTTTCTCCCCATAGGCAAGCTTGACATTCACAAATTTCACATCTTATCTCAGTTAGCAAATGGTTTTCTGATTGGGGGAAAAATGTTGCAATTGTCACTAACCTAGGCATCAGGAAGTATACATCCAACAGGCACAGTATAAGACCCCAAGAGCCCAAGAGCCCATAGACCCCAAGGACATAACTTCTAAGCAAGTCTAAGACTGGGGCTATTGTGCTTCCGTGGTTCCTGACTGCCTGCATCTTAGTGAGACCCCACTCCTTCCTCTTCCTGGCTCTGGCTTCCTGGGTGTGTGCTTGCCAGGTTGCCTTTAGATAAGTTGTTCCCTCTCGTCAGAAGCTCCCTTCCGCACACCACTTGCTGTGATACTCCAGCTTGGATGTGTCTACCCAGCAGGCTCTCTGTAGACTCCCCAAAGGCACTGTCTAGAGAAGATAGAAGACAGAATTCATGAGGCTTGGGGTGGGGAGACACCTGGCTTCACCCTGCACTAGCTGTATGACCTTGACTAGTCACCTTAGCCTCCAAGCGCTTCCATTCCTTTCCCTCCTCTATAAATAACAGCGGCGCCTCCATCTTAGGTTTGCTGTGCCTGAGCCAGCGCAGTGCCTGCCCGCTGCAAGGCCTTGATGTCCCAGAGCTGGTCTGTAATAGGAGGAGGAGGAGCTTAGAGATGGCCGGGAAGCTTAGCACACTCTTACCATCTGCAAAGCGGACACAGACATGCGCATCTGAAAGCCCAGGCATTCTGGAATCCTGTTTTCCTTTGAGAAAGCACATGTGACACTGTCTAGTGGTGGCGCGCAAGCAGCAGGTTCCCACAGCGCTTCAAAAGAGCGGAGGGAGCGCTTCCATGACAACCCATCTTTGGTGGCGATGGATGAAAACGGAAGGAAAAGAAACAGAATATTGCACAAAGCTGGGAGTAGCAGGCAGCGTGGAGATTGGCCATCACCTTTCCACAGATAGCTTCGCCTGCTGCGGTGGAGCTCTGCAGGGCTACTTGTTACAAAGCACAGACACCGATGTCGCACAGAATAGCTCAGCGTGGGCTACACAAGCAACTTCGATTAGGAGCTCACATTCTTTAAAACTTCTCTTCATTGTTTTCCTTTGAAATATGAAGTAGAGGATTACAGAAAGAAAGTGTGGTGGACTTTTCACTCAAGAAAAACCGTTTTTAAAAAAATTGCAACTATTGTCAAGAGAATATCTTGTTTGACATAGAATGATAGATTTAACATTGCAGAATTGTAAACTGCCATTTGAAAGGCTCTCCAGATGACAAAAGCCTTTTAAATTTATTTCTTTAAATAAACCTAACATTCCTATGTCCAACTCTCTCAGCCCAGAGGACTCTCTAGGGACTTTTTCTGATTAACCAAAAGAGAAAATTCAGTTACAATTGCATGTTTTCAAGGAGATGAAAAGCCAGTCGGGGCAGTGAAGAAGTCAAATGACCATTTATGCCTCCTGCATTATGGGTGTCCGCAAAAGAAAGGAAGGAAACACTGCCTTTTGCATTCACAGGAGAGAAACTGAGCCAACGCCTGAAAGCCCTCTCCCCTCTCTGCCTCCTCTTCCTCTTCCTCCTCCTCCTCACCCCTCCCCCCTTCTCCCTTCTTTGTTCAATTACGCTGGATTTGAAAACCTCTTGGATTGCTTTCCATGCTGCAGGACAGCAAGGTGCCAGTTTCTCTTAAGGAACCGCCAGCTGTTTGAGAAAGCATGCAGCCTTGCTGCCAGAAGGAGTCCGGAGGGAGTGGCTGAGGGGAGGAACCCCAAGGAGGAGGAGGAGGAAGGGAGGGGAGGAAGGGGAGCAGGAAGGAGGGCAGAAGGAAGGAGGAGGGGGAGGAGGAGGGAGAGGAGGAGAGGAAAGGAGAAGGAAGGGAGGAGAGAGGAGGGGCGGGGAGAAGGAGGAGAGGGGCTTCTCAGGACCTGCCACTTGGAGCTAGTGGCGGCGGGAGCGTGGTGCAGCCACCTGTGGGTACGCCAGAGAAGTCCACGTGCTAGGCCCTGGCTTGTGAAGCGCCATGGGTTGCCAAGGCGTGGCGTGGCCACCAGACTTTTGATGTTCTGCCCTGGAAAGTTAGCCAACCCGTTCCCACTTATTCCACGAGGATGGTGAGTGGTTGTATGTGTTTCAGCGTTGGGAAAGCTCCCAGTGCAGACATGTGCCACTTGCCTTACTTTCAGGCTATCGCTTTTCAGATTAGAAAAGCCAGAGGGGGCAGGAGCGGCAGTTTAGTTCTCACACCAGTCAGGTCAGGCAGGTGGAGGCAGACTGGCATCCGGGTGAGTCCGCAGAGCTGTGGGGTCACGTCAGGCTCCGTGTCAATGGGGGAAATGCATGAGGTAGGACAACCTTTTTGTTCTTCCAGATAAAAGAATGCCTGCAAGGTCTGGGTGACAGAACTTCATGGGGGCTTTCTTATTTTTTTTTCTTTAAAAACACTATCCTTTCCTCTACATGGCAAATAGTGCTGAAATTTAGTTCAGCTGAAAAAGTGGGCCAGACAGTGCCAGATTTAAACTTCCTAAATTTACAGGAAACTTAAAAAAATTCCCTCTAGTTCTTTTTGCCGCTCCTGCTCTCCAGACCCCTAGCTGAAGTGCCCTGGTCCCATACAATTTTCCAAAGCCTTGGGCAGCCCAAGAACCCTTTTATCTTTCACTAGGAATTCAGGGCTATTGTAGGACAGAGACATTCTTTCCTTCTCTTTTCACTTAAAGAAACATAGCAAGCCTGAATAGATTCCAGGCTGGGCTAGGGGATGGAGTGATTTTTATTAGTTCTAACATAGCTATTGACAAATGCTTGAAGCCAATATTAAGAAAGGAAGGAAGAAAGAAAAAGAAAGGAAGAGGTTTCCCTTTATGCCTTACAGGGCAGATTGGTTACAGTTTAATTTCTAAGAGAGAAAATTTAGAGAGGAAAATGGCCCAGCCTTTCTTTCTTCCTCATACATATGAGAAAAATAAAGTAAAAGGACATCTGGAAAGGAATGCTATTCACTAATCAGAAAGCAAAAATCCAAACCATTGATGTTCTGAGGGAGACAAACATAACTAGATTCACAAGGAGGAAAGCTGTAACCTATTGAAGCTTAAAAAAAAAGAAAGAAAGAAAGAAAGAAAGAAAGAAATCCATATGCATTTTACCTTTTGGGCAGTTCCAAAGCAAAGTTCTATTTCAGAAGCCCTTTGTAACATGACACCCACTGTAGATAAGATACAACGTGAAGAGAGCCTGTTTTGCAGCAGCAGGAAATCAAATTGGTTCCAGAAACGAAGCTATATGACAAATGGCTTAACAGTATTGGTAGAATTGGAAAGCTTGATTGAATTCTTTTTTCATAATCATTTAAAAATTTTTTTTCAAATAAGTTTGCTACAACAAAGGGGTATGGGGGTGGGGACTGTTGCTCGAGTTGGAAGCATCACATTTTATTGGTCTTTTAACTAAAATGTTCTAATAATTTGTTTTCAAGATTTAAGAGCTCAATAGTAATTTATTATTATATTTTATTTGCCAAAAAATTTTTCAGATAAACATAGTACTTGATTTCCCATAATGAGTACACTTTGTGGAGGATTAAACAATCCAACAAATGGAGATATATGTTATTATTTCCAAGTTATTTTTGGTTTTGATCTCAGTTCCAGTTAGCCTGGCTTTCTTTAAAAATCATCTGGAAAAGTTCATTAAGACTTGGCGGGTTTCCGATTTTAGGAGGCTGCTCTAAACAGCAAGATGTATCACTGCAAAATCACCTAGGGTCCCATGCCCATAGGTGAGATGAAATCATTTTTCTGACTGAAGTTCAGGAACAAGTTAAATATCAGTTGGACCACAGCACAGGACTACGGAGACTTAGAAGAAATCATACTGAAATAGGATGTGACTAGACAGGATTATTTTCTAAAAAGTCAAAGAAAAAAAAAAAAAAACCAAAAAACTTTCCCCTCAGTACTTACAGTCTTTGAAGACTACAGCCGGGTCTCTGTGAGGCAAGACTTGGGCAATAATGTGTCTCAGAGATTCCAAGGTTCTGTCCATCTCGGGTCTGCCTGTGTACGCCTCCCGCACACAGTGTCCTCATGCCTGAATTCTTGCAGTCCTGGACTGAATTTGTGCAGCTCATTGATGCACTGGATTACCAAAGAATCCCTTTTAACATCTGCCAATCAGACATTTCCCAGAATCTAAAGACCCCTCAGGGGCCCTCCTCGCAGGCTTACTTATCTTTGTTGTAGGCTGAGCTAATTAGCTCGAAAGGCTGGCTGACAGGCGGGTTCTCATTGCTTCCTTCTGTTAAACACACCCACCTACAGGCTGACGGGGGAAGCTCGCTAATCATGGGAACGGCTTTCCTCTCCAACTAGATTTTGCCTGAACGCTGAGCTGCGTTCTTCTTTGGCTATTTCTTTCTGTTCTCCGTGTTCAGTGATGCTGCCCTGAAGAATACAGAAGCAAGAAACTTGTTTCTCAAGGAAATCTCCTCAGTGAGGCAGAGACAGCGCAGGACTACCGACACAATCAACATAAACCAAATTCTCCTTTGGTAGAGGAATATTATTACCAGGGTGTTGGCTGTAGCCAGATTGTGTTTTGTATCTGATTTCAGGGGCACCTCTTTCAGACGCCAGGCTTTAGTGTGCCCCCCCCCCTCTACTCAAGACATTGTCACTTCTGATGGGCAGTGGCAGCAAAAGCTAGCGGACTGTCTTACAGCTGGCCTGGGAACATTTATTTCTCTATTTACTCTTCAAAGCAAATCATTCCCAAAGTTGACTTTAATTAATTCTGATATCATACATTTCATTTCATGATGATTCTGTTAAAAATTTCAGAAGCAAAATAATATGTTTCAAAGAATAAAAGTAGTCATTAGAGATCTTAGGAAACATTTTTTTTTCCAAAAAAAATGAACTGTATCACTATAATTTTAAATGACCTTTTGACAGGAGACATAAATAGGTCATGTGATTCCTCTTCAATGCTAAGGAATTGGACCATATATAAAGTAATTAATTTTTATAGGTGTGAGCAATGCTGTTTATTGAAGAGTTATAGTGGACTTTTTCACTTTTACTTAAACTAGCTTTACAGGACAGCCAGGCATAGTGGCACAAATCTGTACTCCCAGCACTCTAGAAGGCTAAGGCAAGTCCAGCCTGGGCAACTGAGTAACTTCATGAGAACCTGTTTTGAGATTAAAACAATTAGAAAAAGAGTTGGGAATATAGCATAATGCCAAAATCACCAACTCAGTCCCTGGTACCACCACCACCACCACCAAAAGCAAAAATAGTAGGCATAAGAAATTGTTTTCCAGCTTTCAGCCGGAGCTGCCATCTTCCAGTAATTTGTCAAAATGACTAACACAAAGGGCAAGAGGAGGGGAACCGGTTATATGTTCTCCAGGTCCTTTAGAAAACATGGGGTGGTTCCTTTAGCCACATACATGCAGATCTACAAAAAGGGTGATATTGTAGACATCAAGGGAATGGGTACTGTGCAAAAAAGAATGCTTCACAAATGTTACCATGGCAAAACAGGAAGAGTCTACAATGTTACCCAGCACGCTGTTGGCATTGTTGTAAACAAGCAAGTTAAAGGCAAGATACTTGCCAAGAGGATTGATGTACGTATTGAGCATATTAAACGTTCAAAAAGTTACGATAGCTTCCTGAAATGTGTCAAGGAAAATAATCAGAAAAAGAAAGAAGCCGAAGAGAAAGGTACTTGAGTTCAACTGAAGTGCCAGCCTGCCCCTCCCAGAGAAGCGCACTTTGTGAGGACCAATGGGAAGGAACCTGAGTTGTTGGAACCTATTCCCTATGAATTCATGGCATAAACTGGGATGTAGTTCTGCCATTCACCACCTAATTGGCAGCTTAAGTGTTCTAGGTCCTGTATAAAAATAACATTGCCCTGTGTTGTAAGAGTGATTTTCTTAGTTGAAGAGGTTTGTGGTGCCTTCTTACCTCAAACATATCTCAACAGATTTTCACTGTAGTGAGTAATTGTGTCTGGTCTTTACTCTTCAGTGTTTTCTTGCTGAAAAGTATTGATGAGGTATTGTGCAGGTGTATACCCAAATATTTATCAAATATTTATATTGGCTTGAAGATCTTGTATATCACCATTGGGAAAAGATGTATCAAAATAAATGGAAGTCACTTCAGAAACAAATGTAAGTCCATTTCAGTTAAATAAATTGTTTAAAGCACAAAAAAAATTGTTTTTCAGTTGAGACCATGATCATGTCAGTGCCTGAGCACACGGTTTTCCTTTACTTAGGTGATTGTACGTGAGATCACGCTGACTATCCTGAATAAAGCTTAGTTGTTTCAGAGGTTCTTGGCTCACTGGGGAGGGAATCGTGGTGAGTCCTCTGAACTAACTTCATCAGGTTTCTCGTTGCTTCTCTCAGCTCCACACAGAACATTACAACACAGATCAATAGGACAAATTCAAAGATGGTCACTGGTGATGCCAATTACAGCAAAAGGTAAGCACTGCTTAAGCAACCTCCAGGAGAGTTTTCTAAAGAAAGCAAAACCATGGTCGTCATCACAGAGAAGTAGCTTGGCAGAAGTTTCTACATACACTGTGACCTTTTATGACTCACACTTAATGAAAGTAGGAATCCTAACGAAGGTCTATTGTACAATATTCCAGTTAGATAGCATAATTTCTTCATTAAACTCAATCTTTCAATAAAATTTTTCTTAATATTTTGTTTATGCATTTATTCCTTGAATGTTCACAAGGACTTCTTACCTTTAAGGGCTGTGAAGGTAGAAAATAACAAAACTATGTGCTTTTTAAAACTATGTTCTTTCTTTGATGTAAAAAGCAATGAAAGAAAATGGAAGAGACTGAGAAAAACATATTTTACTACAGATTCCACTGAGAGCATCAACCATCTGAAGGCTTACACCGAAGACAGAAAATATTAAGTCAAAAGTAGATGACTAGAGTAAAACCAAAATGGGGTTCACACAAGTCCAAAGGATGAGGAAGGGCATCCAGCTGACATTGATCTAAACTTACCACCCAGGAGTCGAGCAGGAAAGCCCACTGCAGCAGGGAGCTCACTGAGCTTGCAGGGAGCTCACAGAGCTTGCAGGGAGAGCAGAACTCTGAGAGGATCACAAGGGAAGACGGTACACACTGCACTGTTTCATGCCTGGTGCAACAGTGAAAATATTTGAAGACAATTTTTCTGGTAAGAAAATTTCATTCCTGTCATTTAGTAATGTGTTTGGTTTTCTACAGCTTGTTACAGTTATAGATATGATGAGGAGGTGGGAACCTCATTAAGTAATACGAGATACATGGAAAAAAAATCTTTAAAGCAGGAAGGAATCCCCTGGTCATGCCATAATGTCCTCCACTCTGGAGGAAGAAACCGTGGTTAGTAAGGCAGGAGAAGAAGCTGTATCCTGCAGCTGAGGTTGGAGAGACCACCAAATACCACAAGATTTAAGGTCGATGCGTATAGCCTCCTGAAACTAGGCTTGTAGCAGCTGGGCCTGATTTGGCCTACACTGCTCAATCCCCGGTGGTGGGAGAACTGAGGGAGAAGGATGCCCTGATTGAGATTTCGGACGGTTATTTCCCCTGAAATAATTTCTACACTTACTCGTTTATGCCTTAAGCATTTATGACTTAAGATAAAATAGATAAAATGAAAGGCATTAAAGTTATCCAGAAAAAAAAAATGTTAGTACAGAGTGTAAATAATGTCTAGAAACAATGGGGAATGACTGACAGGAACTCTGTCTATAGGAGACGGGTGGAGGGAACTGGAAGCGAGAAACATGGCAGTGACAACAGCAGGATGAAGCTGTGTTCCAGAAGCTTCTAAGGGTGTAGGGGAGGAAACATGGAAGGGAAGCGCCTGGGAAAAGCTGACTTTATAGAAGCCATGATGAATGACTTTCTTGTCATCTTTATTTAGCCTCATCTGGGAAGAGACTAGTAGAAGGAATGATGGCTGGTTAGCATGTTTACTACCAGCTAAAAAACAAGTTAAAGGGATGGGTGACTGCTCAGTGCTCATTTATTTGCCATCTGCTGAGAAGGAGTGAGTGAGGTGTTTGAGTGAAGGTGTTTAGGAGAAGATCAGCAGGAAAAGCAGCTATAGATGATTTTTATACAATGCTTAAACACAAAAGGAACAGAACTGTGTTGTAGAAGCTTGCTCATTTATATTTTGCTACATTCATCAATAAGTTGGCTGTGGTAGTGTACCCTGTACTCCCAGCCCTGGGAGGGCTAAGGTAGGAGGAGCATCACAAGTAAGTCTGAGGTCACCCTGAGCTACATAGTGAGTTCAAAGTGGGCCTGACACTGTCTAAAAAACAAACAAAAAAATAAAAGAAATCAATAGGAAGTAATCCAAAAAATGAGGCAAGCTGTTGCAACACATAAAAAAAAAAAAAAAAAACAGAGAAATGATTAACTTAAGTATAAAGTAAGGAAATGTATCTTTCTTGATTTCAGAAAATTGAAAAAAGCACTTGTACATTGCTCCTTATATTTGCTAGGCCAAAACCAAAGCTCAAGTATAGAAAACACAATAAAAATCTATCTCTTGCTTACCTAAGTCTTCTATGGGCATTTACTGATTTATATGGCATGTATTTGTGACCCTTGCCTAAGTCCATGTTATCTTGATAGCCTTATGTAGCCAATTGTCCAACTCTGCCTCAGCACATCTCTTTAAGAGAGGCACTATTGATTCTGTCAGAAATTTGGTAGATGGGGCTCAGCAGGATGGCTCAGTGGTCTAAAGCGCCTGCTTAGGAAAGCTTGGGGGGCTGCAGGGACCACGGTTTGATCCCCGGCACCACATGTTGCGCCGGCCCTGCCCTTGGGGCAGGATGAGCCGGCCATAAAAATAAATAAACAAACAAAAGTTCTGAAACAAGAAAAAACAATAAATAAAATAAAATTTTTTAAAAAAGAGTGAAAAAAAAAAAAAAAAAAAAAAGAAATTTGGTAGAGGCCATAGATACCATGGTGGTGGTAGGGGAGCTTTCATTAGTTTATGCAAACAATGGGAAAACACTCAGAAGAACTCCTTCCAGATACTTCAGGAGGAGGGTGGAAGGAACTGGAAGGGCTAAACATGGAACTGACAGAGAAGGGTCAAAGCTTTGTTCAAAAGTGTTTCTGAGGGTGTGGGAGAAAGAACGATAAATTCAGATTACTTACAGCTGGGAGATTTTGGGTGCTCTAATTTATAGGGTTGGAGATAATGATGTCAGGGCCTTTAGTCATTAGATATGTGTTCATGAAAACTGAACTGATTCTTTAACTGTAGTTGGCTGACAGCCAGTATAATATAGATTTTGAAAGGAAAATTTTTAAGTCTTTGGTTTGAATTTTGGATGGGTTCTGCCAGTAGTTTTTTTTTACAACAATATTCTCTTTCATAAACGTTATTCTAATTATTTGTCCATCTCCAACTGTTTCAGAAATCACCCTCTAGAATAGGAATATATACCACTGACTGTTGAGAAACAAAAATTATATAAGAAGTGGCTATGAAATGATCAGACTGATCCTAAAGGAAGCCTCTTCCCTGCAGTGGGGTTGCTGGGCTACTCCTCAGATGAAGACAGTGAGATCTGCTGTGAGGGTGTGCCAGCAGGGAGACCCATTGCTTACTGGTTAAAAGAGCTGCCTTTTTATTCTTTAAGGTCACATTGTAGAAGTATGAGTCATAGACAATGCTTGGGTCTCTGCAGAAGTAATGAGTGCATTAAAATGAATATATAGTCTAAGGGAAAAATATTAGGTTAAAACAAACAAAGAGAGAATGTTTATTGGTTATAAACAAATGACTTAAGCCTGAGATCAGTCGATGATCTTAGATTCTAGCAACCAGTAATTTCACAACTTCATATATTTCAGATGAAGCTTCCTGTAAAGCGTGCATCATCAGTATTCCCTTAATTCAATTCCAGCTACATTTATGGATATGCTTACATTAAGATAAAAGCCTTGTGCCCATCCATTTCACACTGTAAACTATAATTTCCACTTCACTTCCTATGCAGTCTTAACAAGAGCGCTGTATTTAGTGTGCGTTCTGCTGACAAGGAAGAAACATGATTTCTTTTTAAAATTTGTTTAAAGAAGGAGGAATAGGAAACTACATGGCAAGGGGGGTGATTTTTGCATAAACTGGAAAGTGGAAAAAGACCAAATTATAGAATAAGTTCTTATTCCCTCAGTTTCCCTTGCAACCTTGAGCTCAAGGAGAAAGGACTCTGGCAACACTGCCCCTCCTTTTAAAGTACCCGCAAGGGGTCCCCCCGAGGGCTTTCGTCTACTGAGATGGGATTTCTTGGGTGTGTGATCTATAGTTTTACTCTAGGAGGAAGCTGTCTTTCCTAAGAAGTGAGGAAAACTTGTGGAAGGAGGAACTAAAGCATTGGCTGAGAGGACTGTCTCCTTCTGTACCTCCACAGAACCAGGAAGACAAATCCAAAGTTGTAGAGCTTCAGAGCTCTGAAGGAGAGACCGCCAGGGCTCAGCCACCTCAACATGCTGGCTTTTTACCACCTGCCTTTTCATTAGTTCACTTCCATCATTCCTTTCTACTATGTCCCAAATTTATTCACTGTAACTTTGGGCCCCAAATTTTTTATTCAGAGATGTCTTTGCCTCTTGTTTAAGGCAAAACAAACAAACGTCTCCAGAATCTTAGAAACTAGTGTAATAAAATATTCTATTACAGATTATCTCCACTATTAAAGTTTCTAGGGCCAGCCAGATAGCTCAGTGGACTAAAGCACCTGCTCAGGCAGAGTACAGGGACCGGAGTTTGATCTTCAGTGTGCAGTGCTGGCCCTGCCCCCCGGGGGTTCCCTGAGATGGCTACTGAAAGTGAGCATGGTGGCATATGCCTGTAATCCCAGCACTTGGGAGGCTGAAAATAGGAAGATCACTACGAGTCTGATCTGTGTAGTGTGACCCTGTACTAAATAGATAAAAATAAATAAATAAATAAAATAAAGTAAAACAAAATGTAAGCTGCTAATTAGGCAAGGTTTCCATTCCCTCCAGTTCATTCTAAAAGTGATACATTTCCTAAGCTTAGCTCTCCTTTGAGTCCTTAAAGTCAACTTAAAAATTTTAAAATAGTTATCTTGAATTTGTCCTTTGCTACACAAGATCATTTGCACAACTATAGCACACAGACTCGTAGTCATTAGCTTCCTAGATTTTCTGCTCTCCTTTGGGGGGAGCCTTCTTTTTAAGTCTACCTATTCTATCAAGTCTCTTTCCCACCAAAGGACTCTCCAGTAGCACTGGCCTTTCACTCAGACTATGTCTGGAATTTCCTCAGCCTCAAAGCTGTTAGCAGGGTTTGGGTAGAATTCACCTTTTATCATCAAGTAGTTGTGGAGCAGCTCTCGCCATTCAAACTGAGCTCAGCTCACTAAATCAAAAGAATGAAATTGTAGACAAAAAAAGAGGAAGCTGTGGGAGGGTTTATTGGAAGCAAGAAGAATAGTTCCTGCGTGTGTGTGTGTGTGTGTGTGTGTGTGTGTGTGTGTGTGTGCATGTGCGTGTTGGGAAGTGACATTCTGGAGTCTTGTGTCTTGGTCTTACGTGGATGAGCAGAAGGGGGCCTGGATGAGTTCCCTAGTGATCCCCTATCACAGGTGGCCCTGTGGGTGTAGAATAACCAGTTGGGGTTTAGACTTCCTAAGGCAGAATTTCAAAGGCAATCAGCTACCAAGTTCATAGGAAACAGGTTATTCTGCATTTCTAAGTTTCCTAAAGTCCAGCCCAGAAGCAGGGAGGAGTCGTTAGCCTAGCATATTCTATCTAAGCAGCTTTCTGTCCTGTGAGTGAGGGTACTTAGCTCTTTATCCTTTTCACTGTGTTTGTGTTTATGTTTCTAAGTTTGACTGGATGGCTTGAATTAGCTCTTAACTCCATGTATATGCTATCTTCTTTGCAAGCAGCTGACTGCATCTAGGGCCCTGTCTCTTATTGGCTGCCTACTTATAAGCTAACTAAACTGCCCTACAGCTGTTCTGTAGATTTATCTTATATTAACAAATACCATGGACACTTTTAGCTAGCAAAAAATTGCACCTTAAATCTTTGATTTTTATAGGGGTGGAGGTATCAAATGAAAAAGCCCCATATACCTTCTCCCCTGATAACTTTACACACTACCAAGCAGTTGGAAAACTGATGCATGAGGAACATGTATTTTTCTTCTTGTCTAGGCTAAGTTTTAGTCAACAGCAGAATTACAGCAAGCAGTATTTATTTTGTTTTGTTCTAGATTTCTAATTCATTTATTTCAAGTGGTTGATTAAAAAATGTAATTCCCTCATCCCCTTTTTAAAGAGAAGCATATGTTACATGTTCCAATTACTCCACGGAACTGAACTGTAATTACCTGACTCTAAATGTATACAGCAGGCTGGGGAGATAACTCAGCAATCTAAGTGTGTACTTGGCAAGTATGAGGACCTGGGTTCCATTGCTGGCATCACATGCCATGCAGGCCCTGTGTCATGCTGGCCACCAAAACCAGGTGTGGTGGCACATGCCTGTAAACTCAGTGCTGGGAGGCTGAGACAAGAGAGTCACTATGACTCAGAACTGCATAGTGAGACCTGTGCCAAATAAATAAATAATATTAAAAAAGTGTACATAAGGTATTAATTTTAATGCCATCCTTATTTACATTGAAGTAAAAGAAAACCTTGGCTTTATAACATACCTGTCTTTGAAAATGATAGTTTTAACAGTTGCATGTCTTGGAGTCCTGGTCACGCTACTGGTTATAATACAACTGTGTAACCATGGCTGCCATGAACTTCCATCACCGCCCGCCTCCTTACGCTGTGGCACAAGGTGACTCCAGTACTTTATAATGACAACCAAGGGCAGTCTAAGATGTTTGATGCTCTCTACATGTTCTGTGGTGGAAGAACATGGATGGTGACCCCGTGGACACTCAAAATACTGAGTAAGTAAGGGAAGTAACCCTCAGGAAGAGTTCTGCCTACAAACTTAGTGAACTCATTTTTCTGTTGTGACAAAGAAACCTCGAGGACAGGGACCTGGGAGATAGCTCAGCAGCACAGCACCTGCCTGGCAAGTATAAGGTCCTGAGTTTAATTCACAGACAATAAATAAATAAATAAATAAATAAATAAATAAATAAATAAAAGTGGCACAACATGGAGGACAGCATCAGTAGGGCTCTCTAACTGGGCAAGTATTTATTTTACCAGAAAACTTACTAAGTATTTGGCAAAACAGTGGTCCTCATCAGGTGCATGAACTCTCTGATAGTACCCGGTAAACATTTCTATGATTTTGGGGGAAGTCCAGCTGGCTGTGTGTTGAGGGGCAGTGCAATGGCCACCAAACGAAGCAGTGGCTGTGCACACAAAATATAAGTACGGGTTTTGTAGCAAACTCTTGCATGCGAAGACTAAGTGGATTATGCAAGAAGGTAACAAGCAAAGCACCTGTTTCTTATTTTGCTTTTGAGGTTGCTGGGGAAGAAACCTTCATGTTCTTTGTCACTAAGCAACACCCAAACTCCTCAGAGTCTTGATAGACATACAACAAAAATTGTGGTTTAGGGCCAGCAAGATAGCTCAGTGGACTAAGCATCTGCATAGGCAAGTGCAGGTACACAGGTTCAAACCCTGGCGCCACATGCTGTTCTGGCCCCACTCCTGGGCATACTGAGCCAGCCACTGAGTCCCAGGGTGGTGGTGGATGCCTGTAATCTCAGAGCTGGGGGGCTGAAAATGGGAGGATCACTACAAGTCCAAGCTACATAGCGAGACCTTGTATCGAATACATAAACAAAAACAAAGAACAAAGAAACAAAGAAATAACTATGGTTTAAATGACAGGGACCTTGAAAATAAGAAAGATGATTTCTCTGCATTACAGTTCATATCCAGAGGACCCCCAATGCCTCATGAGCTCAGAGCTGGGCTCTGGAAAGGTGACTGGCTTGAGAAGGCATCCCAGCTGACTTGCTATTAGCAGGTCGGTGTGGTCCAGAGCAGTGGGTCCTGCAGGCCATGACCTGGATGGATGCATCCCCTTCCTGGCCCCTCCTTTAAACTCTGCTGCCCGATTATCATAAACTGAACAGCATTCTTTCTTGACAGCAGGCCCTTCTACCACACTGCTTCTGCCTTGGAGAGAGCTGACTGCATATGGAAACCTCTATAAGTTGTGCGCTAAAATGAACCTCTTTTCAAGTTGTAGGTGTTGGGCCTTGTCTTAGAGATGAGGAAAGTAACCAGGAATGTGCAACTTTTTTTCTGTAACTTTAAGAAGCCACGTCACTTTACTACACATATAGTACACATCAGACCCTACTAAGTTGTATCATTTTCTCTTCACAACAACCCTGATATGCACTATGCTCAGTTGGAAATGCTTAGGTAGAGAAGCTACAGAAAGTACATGAGACGTAAGTGGTACAGCCAGGATTGAAACTTAGAATTCTGGAGATGTCTGTTTGTCCATCTGATTTGAGGTACAGTGGAAGAAACCCAGGGCCCTGTGATGCTAGGCAAGCCTCCACAGGTTTAAAATCACAAATTCAGCTTTGATACACTGAATAGTCTTACAGTTTGGTTTTACGCAGCTTACTAACTATGGATATTTTGAAATGGGAGAGCTGTCTGTTTGGCAAACTCTGACTCCTAATTACTACCCCAAAATATCTTTTCAAGTAACTATTGTGATTGGACCCTCATCTTCAAATGCACAGAACTCAGAAGAAAATTAAATCCCTGAATTTATCACTTATTACTAAGTCTGCAGTAGCCAGAAATAATTTTGGCCAAATGAGTCCTCTAGTTAAGATCTGAGGGTTTTATTGTTTTGTTTTGTTTTGTTTTTGAAGGGTCTACAAGGTGTTTCAGGGTGTCCCTGCTAGACTGGACTCATAGGGATCACTTGTTTACAGCCTTCCAAGACCTGGGATTATAGGTGTGCGCCACCATGCCCAATCTCAATTGCCCTCTCAGCATGCCCCCGGGGGGGGGGGGCAGCATGGCAGGCCTGGGGTTTGAACCCCTGGCTCCTGCTTGCAGGTGCTTTAGTCCGCTGAACTATTTGGCTGGCCCAAGTTTGCTTTGTGGACCATAAGAAACAGCAACATAAAGGCTGAGAGCCGGGCCTACTTGCCTTCTCAGCTTTTCAAACAGTGATGAACTCCTTACTCAGTAGGAACCCACAAGTCAACTGTGTGAAGCCAAGGATGAAATTGTGATCATTTTATCCCCAATTGCTTTCAACACTCTGAATAGAAGAAAATATATTCCAAAATAAACATTCTGTGGTTCAATTAATCTGTTTTTAGTGTATAAAATGCTTATAGTATAAAAATGAATACCTGAGCTTAAAAGCATAACTAAAATTCAAAGTAGGTCTATATAAATATTTCCGAAGTTAGCCTAATTTTCAATTTTTTTTTTTCAGTACTAGGTGAAAGGTTAAGTCTGGACAGCCAAACCCACACAGTGCTGGACCAGACACACTGACACAAGTAAAGCAGGTTTATTAAAAGTGCATGCGGGGGCTGCCTCCTGGACCAAGGCAGCACTGGACAAAGGGGAGCAGACTTTATAGAATCTTTCATGGAGGGTGATCATGGGCTGGAGCAGCCAGGTAACAACCAGATCACGACTTCAAGGTGAGGTGGAACAGCTTGATCTTGGTGGACCTCATTTATTTTCTCTTTTAATTTGATTTACATCAGAAGGGAGTGAGTTGAGACCAACATAGGTCAAGAGGAAGTGAGCCCAGACCAGAGTACAATGTGGGGCAGGGTTGGGATTAGGGTTGGGCTGGTTACCTAGGAAACTGAGGGAAGGAGTGTTTGGGGCAAGATGCCCTGGGAAGCTAGGAGGAAAAGTGTTTGAGGAAAGGTGTCTGGGAAACTTTAAATCCTGACATATCACTAAGGATCAAACTCCACACTTGCACTTGCCAGGCAGGTGCTTATGCCTCTGAGCTATATCCTGGGCCCTGTTAGGCTAATTTTCATAGAAAATGAATCTGACATTTTTTTGTATCTATAGAATCAGATGAACTTATTAGATAATTACATTATAAATAGCCAGTATGGTTTATTTTGCAAAGTGTAAAGAACGTAATGTTTATCAATCTTGGAAAAGCATGCACAATATTCCCATTGGTATCTTAATCACAGAATAATGTAAGGTCATCTCTTGGGAGACACTGCCACCTAGTGGTCACTGTCAGTGGCTCTCAACCTTTCTAATGCTGTGACCCCGCAATACAGTTCATGTTGTGGTGACCCCAAACCAAAAAATAACTTTGGTGGCTACTTCAAAACTGTAATTTTGCTACAGTTATGATTCAGAATGTAATAACATTTTCCGATGGCTTTAGGCGACCCTCGCCGGCGTCGCGACCCACAGGTTGAGAATCACCCTGTAGTCCTCTATTCTGGAATGTTGAAAAGACCCAGCACACGTACTTTACCCACTTATCTTTGTGTCTCACTGAATCATAAAGGCCTTAAAGGAGAGACTAGTGCTTATGAATTTTATTTCCTGTAGTAAGTACTTGTTAACCATGAGATGCCAACATGATTTGGACTCACACATGGAAGAAAGTGAGGAAGAATACTTCACTCATTCTTGTTACCTCTTATGGTCCTAAATTCTTCCACTTCTACTCAGGCCTCTATAAAGCTTTCAACTGTATGGAAACACTAGGGTGAGATTTTTGTCAAGATTCTGTTCCTATGACCACACTGTTGAGTGCTGGGGAGATAGCTCAGTAGAGGGTTTGCCTGGCAAGTACAGGGTCCTGAGTTCAATCCCCAAAAGAAATTATGGGGCAATTCATTAATTAATTGATGAAGTAAATTGTGATTAAGTTAGTCTTACTTCTGAAGACTAAAAAAACCAAAAGACAGTTAACTTTTCCAATGGCCAAATAAAAGAAATTGAGTTGTTAGGAAATTTCTGAAATATAAAGGTCAGTACAATTATCATTCTGAACTTAACACCCTATTAAATGCTTATAATGTGGTAGGCACTGGTCTTACAGCTTTAGATGCATCACCGTATGTAGCCCTCAAAGCAACTGTACAAAGTAGTTGTGAATCCAATTTTAACAGTAAGAAAAATCAGCCAGACAGGAGGAAGAAAACACTATACCTTACTTTAAGTTGTTTCAACTAATAAGTGAAAAAGCTGGAATTTGAACCCAGGTAATTTACCTGTTCTTGGCCGAGAACAAAGACAACAAAAAGTGATAAATGAGATTTTTAGAAATACTGTGTGCAAATACCCCTAAGAAAGTGTTTTATTTTTTTGAAAAAATTGGTAGACTTACCTGTTCTCTAAATTAAAAATGGATTGGCTTTGCTGACTCTTAAAATTCTTTGGAACACATATACTTTAGCTTTCCTTGTGCTGGACACAATACTCTTTTAATCCACATCTTAAAGGAGAAATTTCAGTGGCTTAGGGGATTCAGTCCCTGGTAAGGAGGCTCCAAGGCAGGGATATCACGGCCCTGCAGTCCAGTAGAGCAAAGGTGTGTAGTTCCTGCAGGCCAAGAAACAGAGCAGAGGAACAGCCCCAGGAAAGGGTAAGAGACTAGCTACAGACCATGCCATGCTTTCATGAATCACCAAAATATACCAAGCAGTCAGCCTCATCACTCTTCTGGGCAGTTCCCAAACAAATCCAGTTGACCCAGTCACAATTACCAACCATATTCCACCCTACCAACTTGACACCAGGCTCTTTAAATCACACATAACCTCTAAATAAACACAATAAGTTAGTTAATTCTGTGCAACATGTGACAACCATCCTGCATATAACTGAGAACACAATAATTCCTCCCCCAAATGTCAAGAGTTCCAGCATTTTTCAAAATCCTAAAACTTTTTCTGAAACTCTAGGCAAACTCTTAGCTGTGAAGCCCTGCAAATCTAAAATCAAGTTACATAATCCCAAAGCATAACAGCACAAGGTAAACACATTCTCATTCCAAAAAGGAATGTAGAAACAGAGGATAGGACCAAAGCAAGGTCGAAATCTGTAGGGACCCGCTGAAGCTGAATATTGGAGGATGAGGCAAGGCCTGTCAGAACGAAGAACACCTGAGGTAACCTTGTGATCAAGCAGCTTCAGTCCAGAGAACGCCAAGCCCCAGGACAATCCAAGCAATGGGTTGCTAGGCAAACCTGTCACATGACATCAACTTTGTCCGATGTATAAACACCCCTACAGGGGTTGAGCAGTTTTCCTTCCTCCCAACCAGAGGGCTACGCTAGTCCTCAGCTTTTGTCTATCTTTATTTTTCCCATCCTCTCCACCCCACGTACTAATTTGAGTTTCATGGAATGTGGCAAAAAACCTTGAAGGACAAATATTAAGTTCTTTAGCTCTATGTCCAGCATCCAGGGTAGATAGTGAGATACTACGTGGTCCAGAGGGCTTGAGCAGCCCTGCCCCTAGGGCCTTGCTGGTTATAACCTACAAGGCCTCTCTTGGGGTGGTTCATGATTTATTGCTCTCCTCAGCAGATATTCCGCATCTCAAAGTTCCTAGGGTCTACATTCCACCTTTGCTTTCATTTTTATAGTGTAGCACACTACCCTTAGTGGCTCCTTGCCTGCTTTTCCAGAGCTTCCTTTGAAATCTGGGAAGAAACCTTGCAGAAACCACATGCACATTCTTTTTATGTATTACGTACAGGGTCTACAGGGTCTCACTACACAGATTGGACTCCTAGCAATACTTCCTATTTTTCAGCCTCCCAACTGCTGGGATTACAGGTGCGTCTCAATGGCCCTCTCAGCATACCCTGGGGGGTGGGACTGGCACAACTGGCTGGGGATCAAATCCTCAGCCTCTGCATTTGCCTAAGCAGGTGCCTTAACCTGCTGAGCTATCTGGCCGGCTCACAACCCTTACATTCTGCACCCAGGTAAAGCCACCATTTTTTAGATGATGCCAAAGTATGTGGTCAGCAGCAGGAACCAGGGCACTTCGAATTATGAGCACAGTGAAATGGACCTTGGGAAAACAATCTCTCCACCTCTTTTGAGTTTGTTTTGTAGGGACTTGCTTCTCAAAGGAAAGGTTTTCACAAGTGCATCCTGAGCCTTTGATGGATGTGGTCTTGCTGATTTCTGAGACATCCTCAAGGCTTTTTTCTTGACCTTATAAAAGGGATTTGGTTTGTTTTTAATGATGCTGATATCCTCAGCAACCACTCCTCCTTTGGCCTCAACTTGGTATGACTGCTTTGGGGCCAAAATTTATGCTTAATTTCTCTCTTTGTTGATGAATTTGCAATATCAATCTGGATACTGACAGTGAGCTGTGCATGCCACTACCTGCACACTGGATTACATTTAAATTTCTTCTGCCAAATCAAGTAGTCCACTGCCCTTAATCTGAAGTCTTTCACAAAGTTTTAAGATTTTTGTTAATTTTTTACTGGAGTGTAACACACATGGCTTGTAGTCCAACTCTCAATGAAGTACTCATTCTCAAATGAAACCTCCTAAGCCTGGCATTTTACTGTCTGCATTTCTCTAAGTATTCTGGTCCCCTACCTGCTGACCAGAATTATCCATCTGGCTCTGCATACAGCATTCTGCTGCTTCTGTAGCATCAACAGCAAACCTTTACAAACCTGTCTTGCAAACAAGTTCTGAAGGCTATATAGTGCACAGTCAGTAGCCAACACCACACTCCTGGTACCAATTTTTATTTATTTATTTATTTATTTATTTATTTATTTAGTCTTTTTGAGACAGGGTCTCGCTATGCAGTTGAGGCTGGCCTTGAGATCACTTTTGTAGCCCAGGCTGGTCTCGAACTCGCACCGATCCTCCTGCCTCAGCCTCCCGAGTGCTGGGATTACAGGCGTGCGCCACCATGCCTGGCTCCTGGTACCAATTTTATTTGGTTTTCTTATTGCTGGACTCAATACCTGACACCCACAATGTAAAGGCAAGGTTTAATTTGGCTCATGCTTTCAGAGGCTTTGGGCTGTGATCAGCAGGCTCCAAGCACAAATATCCTGCCAGAAGGGGACAGTGGAACAAAGATACTCCGTTCTTGGTGGCAGGGAAGCAAAGCAGAGCAGCAGTGTGTAAGAGAGGAAGGGGTAAAGGCTGGGGTACAGACACCAGTCATGCCCCCAGGGCCCACCCAGACACACACAGAAGTCTGCTCACCAATATTGTGGCAGGTCTCAATACAAGCTGACCCAGTCAAGTTTACCCATTGCGTGATTCACTGAGAATGAGTCAGGTTTATAAAGATAGCTTTATTTACACACTTATGTACTGGCCTTGGTCCAAAAAAGACCAAGTGTGCTGAAAATAGCTATACTAACCTGAAAAAATATAGAACAGAAATAGCCAATATCTTAAATCATGTATTATTCTCCCCAAAAGCTAGATGCTTCCAAACTTGATTTAATATTTTGCATGTTTTCTCTCCGTTGCTTAGTAAATATGTTTGCTTCTCCTTTCTGTAGTCGACGTCTGACAGCTGACTTTTGCTGTTTTGTCAACTGACGCTTCACCTTCTGTTTTATCAATTCCTAGAGAGATTTTATAAATTAGTATCACTGATAATCAGAGTAGAAATTCACTAAAACAAAATTTAATTGCTAGTATCTTTCAAATTTGTTATGAAGTATGAATGTTAAAAATTTCACTGATAATACTGAACAATAAAGTAAAACAAAGTGATAAAATTTGAAACTAAATTCCCAAGAGAAATAAATTACACAGCAAAAAAAGTATAGTACAAAGTAACATCAGATTAAATAACAAATCACCACAGTGCCACCTGCTGTTCACAATGAAAACTGAGTTAAAAAATCAAGTGGAAAACTTCCTTCTCTCCCGCTCTCTTAAGAAGTTGCTCAGGCTGGCCTTGCCACTGCGGCTCTCTTGCCTCAGTCTACCAAGGAGACGCGTGCCAACATGCCCAGCCAGACATGATGCATAACAGCCATTTTTAGAAAAGCGTTTACTATTGACAATAATTTCCAAGAACACCTTTATTGTTTAGCTGTAGAAATGACCTGATGGTGTCTGATATTTCATGTGATACTGCTTCCCCAACTCAGGATGGCCTATAACACTGAACCACTTGGCAGTCTACAAATGTAAGACCTGAAAACAGAAGTGGCTAAATTACAGGCTCTACCGTGCCCCAGGAAACTGTTTAGGAACTACGAGTATCTCCTACACTAATGGGAATGAAACCGAAAATACAGGCCAGCCTACAGTGTTCAAGGCAGGTGGGTGGGTGTGCCGGCGGGTGGCAATATTTTCTTCTAATTTTCACTTGTTTCACTGAGACTATAAAATAATTCTATCGTGTAAAATAAGGAAATGATGGATTAATGTGAATACACTGCCACCCAAACTACAACAATTGATAAAGCCTATGAGATTATGGGGAAAAAAAAGGAAAATTACATTTAGTATGTCCTACAAGTTGGTACAATGTGAAGTAAAATAAAATACTTGCGTGTTATTTTAGGGAGTACATAAAAATTAATGGAAACCATGCTGCTTTTTGTTTTTTAACAAAAAAGATCTTACTGGGTGGTAGCTACATTCAGTTATTAAAAAGCAGTATATCTTTTTGTTGAATTATAACTGTATTATTATGTATTATTAAAGAGTTTAAAATGGCCAACAGATATGAACTAGAGAAGTATTTTAAAGGGAAAAATTGATTTTGTAATTATAATTTCAAAGAGCATGGAGCAAATCTTTTGCCTTGGTATAGATTCCAAAACAATAATCAAGTTAATGGAGCTACCAAAGTGCTCTCTTATTTTTTATTTCACCTTTTTGTTTTTTTTTTTTTTTTCCGGAGACTGAGTCTTGCTGCTAGGCAGTTCAGGCTCTCCTTGAACTTGTTATGTACCCTAGGCTAGCCTCAAGCTGAAGGTGATTCCTGCCTCAGTGCTCTCAGTGCTGGGATTACAAGTGTGAGCCTCTTAACTTTTTAACAAATTAGTACATGATCTCTAAGGAAAAGGGAGATAAAAATTTTAGGAGGATGTAGACTTGAGATGCTAATTTTGTTTAAAATGATGAGAGAACAGGGTGAATGGATCTTTTTCCTCCTTTCTTAGAAATTTGTATTTTATAATTCATAAAACTCAAGATGTAAAAGTTAAAGACTTGAATAACATTAAAATTTTAAATTCTTTTGCTAGCTCTAAGAGACGTGTAAGAATCAGATTAGGGCTGGGGATACAGCTCAGCAGCACAGTGCCTGCTTGGCAAGTACAGGGTCCTGAATCCAATTTCTGATACAAAAACAGAATTAGATTAAAGCAGTAAGACTTAATGGTTAAAACATGCAAACACAATTTTAACTTGGCCTCTGACAATGTCAGTGCCATCATCTTTTTACAGAGCATGGATGCAGCATAAATTAGTAATCTAATTCTCTTTATATGCAATTATCAATGTTGTTCCACTAATTAGCTATATAAAATTAAGTTTTGATCTTGAGAGTTCCAGGAAAGGTAGATAAACAAATCCTTACAGATATCAACATAAAGCTAAGGGAACAGCTGGTACTAAACAGTAAGAAATGTACAATAAAGACAGGCTAGTAAAACTTAGAAGAGCCATTATAAATAATATACACTTCACAGATTTCAAATTGTTCAGAAAAATCATGGAAATTACCAGACCCTCAGAAAAAGTATATAAAAGCATTGACATTTCTAGAATTTGACCTACTGGCGACAAGATCTAAATGTTTCCAAGATGAAGTAAAGCCCTAAGCTATGATATATTATAAATTATAGCACTTTTGTTCTAACTTTGTTTTTGACAGTTTTGATTTAATTTGGTAAACATCCCATACCACCAACCACAGAGTACACATTTTAAGTTACAGACTCTGTTTCTGAACTTGGAAAACAAAGGTAGGAAAAAGAAGCTATTCATAATCTTTTGAACTCACTTTTATCTCATCATTTCATTTGCTCCTTTCTTTCTTAATGGATTTCCTTCTTTTGCTGACAAAGTTATCACCAGACTCTGGCTCCACTGATTCTCATCTCAAATAGCAGGAAAAAAAAATCCAGCACATCAACTGTGGGATTTTAATCAATTAATGAAGAAAGTGATAAAATTGTCTTAATGTTGCAGAGCGAACTTATTTTGTTCCTGAGCGTTAGGTGCAGGGACATATAGCTTTACAATACTGATGTCTGGACGCAGGAGAGAAAATACCTCCAAAGGTCAGTGAGATGGGCTTTTCTTTCAGGGAGTGATTGTTTCTTAACCGACTCTTCCTTCTGGGTAGTTCTGAAAGAAGGCTGGCCCACAAAAATGTTTCTCTGGAGGAGCCAAAATATTTTTGCTCATTGTTTTTGTTCAGAAAAAAGTCCCTCTTTTTTCAATTTTATTTTAAAGAGAAAAAAAAAAAAGTAAAAAATATTTCAAAACAATTGTACAGTAACAATGGTTAACAGAGTGCATATTGCTATCTTTAAATTAGCTAGTCAAGAGTATAAGATATAGGTATTTAGATGAACAAACAATATTAGCACAAACCTTTCTTTTCAGTGACTTAAGAGAAATTAGTAGAATAT
>PVJA010002662.1:81755-104238 GCA_004027025.1 Myocastor coypus
AAAAAAAAAAAAAAAAAAAAAAAAAAAAAAAAAAAAAAAAAAAAAAAAAAAAAAAAAAAAGGAAAGAAAGGAGGAAGGAAGGAAAACCTAGTTTGTGAAGGTGCACTGTTATCATTAGGTATGTAACTCAGAAAAGTCATATAACAAGTCATACAACCACCTGGGTTTCATTTTTCTCACTGCAAAGTCAAAGGACTAGCCCATAAAAACCTACCAAGTCCCCTTGGACCTAAAATATTTATGTTTCTTACCTTTCAGTTTCAAGCTAATTTATACACTGTTTTTTTGGTTTTTTTTTCCCTGAAAGCTTTGGCCATTCTAGTTAAAAGAAAACTCTCTCTCATCTGTTACTAAGTTTTTACTTTTTATAATTTCTAACATTAACATATTAAGGTATCTTGTGATCTTCACAGTGCAGTCTGCAGTAGTGACTAAATCAACATCTGGTACATGTACAAATACTTACTGGAGGAATTGTTGAACAGCTCACAACACTGCCTGCAGAGGTAATACTCAGAGTTCTTGTTCTAGACTGTGTGATATATTTCACATTTTCTTCATCTCTAGCAGAAAAGTTAAAAAGTCCATAATTGATATAGTTCTTACAATCATGCTTAACTGCATTTATCTTTCACTGTAAACCTTCAACATACTTCAGACAGATCATATTTAAAATTTCTGAAGGTAAAATTACCTATAATTCATCTTAACATTTTAATAATTTTTGTTTATCACATTCTAAAAGTCACTATCAAAATTTCAAAAAGAAGCCGGGCGTGGTGGCGCACGCCTGTAATTCCAGCACTTGGGAGGCTGAGGCAGGAGGATTGGTGTGAGTTCGAGACCAGCCTGGGCTACAAAAGTGAGCTCAAGGCCAGCCTCAACTGCATAGAGAGACCCTGTCTCAAAAAAGACAAAAAAAAAAAAAAAAAAAAAAAAAAAAAAAAAAAAAAAAAAAAAAAAAAAAAAAAAAAAAAAAAAAAAAAAAAAAAAAAAATCAAAAAGATTATCTTCATAGTCACCAAAATTTGTCACTTCCTCACAATTATAGTAATTTTTCCTACCACACCTCGCCTTTTTTTTTTTTTTTTACTTAACTACACAAATCTTCCTCTCACTATCTAAATGTCTGTAACACTTTCTTGCTACCTTCCCAAATAGGGAGGTATAATGGGAACGGAGGTGGAATGATATGCCTGGATGGTAAAAAACCCTAAAACGATGGAAACTAACTTTTTCCATACTGATCAGTTTTAAAAATGTATCTGAACTCAGTAAAATTAACATTTTCCAGGAACTTCTATTTTGCTTCTACTATGCATAATCAAACTTTGGTTTCGCACATGTCCACAAAATGGAAATACAGAACTTCCACTGCTTAGGATGTAAAAGACCATTTAACCCTAATTTTTCTTTTGCTATCATGATGTTTAAATTTGTGTGTCAACTTTACTGGGCCCATAGGGCACCACGTATTTAAACACTATTCTGGGTGTACCTGAATTGACAGACTGAGTACATCAGACTGCTTTCCCCCTTAGAGGTAGGCCCAAGGAAGAAAACTTGGTTATTTCTGCCTATCTTTCAGCTGGGACACTTGTCTTCCGCCTCCAGACTCACACTGCTGGCTCTCCTGGTTTTCGGACCTTGGGCTCCTTGCTTTCTAACCACTGGCTACACTGGGACTCCAGTTTGATGACTACACAACCTACATAAGCTAATTCTTCAACCTGTCCCTGGACTTATGATGGTGTGATTTAAAATTTTCAGCTACAAAATGATGCAAAAGTGACATGGTTTTGCTAAAAACCACCAAAGTTGTTTTTTTCCTCAGGCTAGTGGTATGTGATACAGGCCACTAAATAAGAAGCTCCAGTTCCTAGTCAATGTTACCACCAGGGTGGACAACAGATACCACGTCATTAGGTATGATGAGGCCAGTTGTACATGTGACTTAGAATATCTTCATCCTAGGATGGGCTTATTGGGACATAACCTCATGGTAAAGTTGAAGGGCATCTGTAATGACTATGGGGTTTGTTTCTCTGGAACATCCAGATCAACACTGCCATTTTCTGAAAATTCTGAACCACTACAACTCCTAAATGGCAGCAGCTCTGGGCCTGAAGACACAGAGCTTTATGGAAAAGGACTAACATTCTTATAAAGCTACAAAGTTAAAAATGACATTAAAATGCAAGGTCACATGCACTAAAAAATGCTTAATACATATCTTGCTTATATAATTTTCTCATCTTGAGATAAGTAAAACCATTTTGTTTCATTAAGTTTGATTCAGGATGTGGAATCCTAAACCTTAAAATTTTTTCTGACTAATTTGATCCTGATTTATATAATTTTTTTTTTTTTGGTGGGATTGGGGATCGAACTCAGGTCCTTGTGTTTGCCAGGCAAGCGCTTATTCCACTGAGCTATTTCCCCAGTCCCTGATTAATATAATTTTAACGGTATATGAAGAAAGGATGGATACTGAGAAATACCAGAGAAAATCTGCTATAGATATTTTACATGGACTAACATTAACTGCATGCTTCATGTATGTACATTCCTTTAAATAACTCAAAACAAACTAGATATGTAAATATAAAAATAAGCTCATTTAAAATCTGATAACTTTATCAAGACCTACATTTAATTCTTTGAAAGCCATTTCGTATTTTAAGGCAGAACTAAAATTTAGAGAACAGGATACCTTGATTCAGCTCAATTGAGATTGATGATACTCACTTTAGTAAGAGAGATTATTTGGTTTTCATTTTGCACACAGCAACAGCAGAACATAACTCTGTTAAACTGTATTTTCCTAAAAGAGTCATTTATTAGAATCAAACACTCTGAGTCTGAAGACTACAGTGAGGAAACAATAAAACCTACCTGAAAGGCCTGAACTCCTCCTCTAGCGACAGGTCAGCAAGATAAGGGCAGTCATCTTCATCTTCCTTGGAGGCAGCAGGGATTCCTCCTCTACCTGTCTGGCCTTCCTGCATGGGGCCCTTTTCAGTTCTGTTCTCCTCTGAAAATGCAGCTGTACAGCTGTTTTCAAATATATGCCCTTTTATCTCCTCTGAGGGCTGATTGAACTCAGCCACTGCCAAACTGTGTATGCAGGCACTCTCTTCTGAACTGTGTTCTAGTACTGGCTCAGCGCCTCCAGACGAGCTGCAGCAGTGGCCTCCTGAGTCGTCTGCAGCACTCTGCTCACTTTCAGTATCTGACCTGCAAACCTTTGCTGCTTCTGCCAGCTCATCATCAGAAAGGGAGAGATCAGCTTCCTCCTCTCTCTCAGGACTTGCATCGTCTGGACCGACTGGATGCAGAAGTTCATCATCTGCCTGCATTTCCTTTGTGTAGCCACTGGCAGAAACCTCAACATCCAGAGAATCCTCCCTCCTGGGGGGAGAAAAAGTGCCAAGTACTGAAAGAGAAAAATATATCTACTTGACATGAAAAAACATGCTACTCTGATAAATTACTATTCTCAAGGTGCACTGAAATATTTTTCTTTGCCTAAAACACTATATTTAAATACATAACCAGAAAAGATAATATGCTTGCAATCATTTCAATAAAAAGACTGAAAAGCAACATATATTAATAAAAACTTGTAAGTTTCTGCTACTGTTAGTTTACTAAGTAAAGTTTCAAAGGGAACTCAACTTTTAAAAAATGACAGCTCACTTCAAATCAGGAAATACCTAAGTCATATAAAACAAGAAATCTTAATTTACAGAATGTACAATTATGTGCCAGGAATTAATAATAGTTGAGATGAAATCAATTATAGTTGAATGATATGAAATCAATCAATTATAGTTTTTATACTGAATAAAAAATAAAAATTAAATAAATAATTTGGTTTGACTCCTTAAGAATAAGATTTTCCCGTAACATCCAAAATAGAGGTTCTTGAAATTATAAGAAAATGTATGTATTTTCTATCCCAAAATTAATAGCAGCGCCTTCATGGACTTAAGGTAAGTATGCTCATGTTTTTAAGCTTCACTATAGGCTGGTATTACCAGCAACTACAATGCAGCAAAGACCACTACTGAATATACTTTAGATGATAGTGTTACACTTTAGAGCTAAACTATTAGGGGTCCTATCATTTTAAGCAATGTTGGGTACAAACCTGATATCACTAAAGGCTGGATAAAGCTCACTTTCATAGCCAAAACGTCTCACGAAGAAATCTCTGATGCATTTAACATCTCTGTCAAAATACCTCAAAAACAAACAAAAAATCATTTTTAATATAGCCTTTGTTGATTGTTTCCCCTTTGTTGATTTGTTTCTCATGAAACAAAATAAGAATGTTACATAAAAGAAGTACAAATGTGTTGCCAGCATACTGGAGAAAAACTAAAACAGCAAGAAACCCAAAAGAGTATGTCCATGCAGCTCATATGGTTAGAAATGTAAACAGTTCCTCACAGAACTATTCAGCATACAGTAGAATGTACTGGGACTGGGGAGGTGGAGTCAAACCCAGGCAGGCCTGTGGTCCGGTGTGGAGGCAGGTCTCCACTTCAGCCTGTCTGGGAAGCTTCCTATCAGCAACCCCTACTAGAACCCTCTGCCAAGTGGAAAAGGTGAAGATAAAAGATCAATGACCCACAAGGCTAAGTTTGGAGACTATGTATCTTTATTATCTGTAGCACTCAAGGAAATAAGTAATGCCGCAGCTTATAAACAATGATCTGAGGATATGTTAAACTGGACTGAGAGTTTAGCAGACTCTGCAGATCGGGCCTTTCCTGGCCATTACAAAGCAGCAAGAACCGATTCAGTTCTGTTGTTTTCCCTCCAGATACAGTTCTTTAGGAGACCTCTACATAACAGCTAAGGACAAGAGGAGATAAAACTAACCACCTTCTTGAAATTTTAACTGCATTATTCTGAGAAAGATGAAATTTGACAATAAGCAATGTTACTCCATTTTGTTCTCAGGGCCCTGGGGAAAATCTTCAAATTTAAAAATTACCACTTTCATTTTCCTGAATAGAGTATCTTTTTCAAAAGCAGAGACATGGCTTACTTACATCTTAATTTCTAGCTCTCAGCACAACTCTTTTGCCCTAATCTGTCATCAGTTGCTTCTCCACCCTGCTAGCTCCCAAATGTTCCCTTACTGTGTAACTCTGCTATTCCATATTAATAAAAATGGTGATTAGCCGGGCGTGGTGGCGCACACCTGTAATCCCAGCACTCGGGAGGCTGAGGCAGGAGGATCGCTGTGAGTTCGAGACCAGCCTGGGCTACAAAAGTGAGCTCAAGGCCAGCCTGAACTGCACAGTGAGACCCTGTCTCAAAAAGACAAAAAAAAAAAAAAAAAAAAAAGGTGATTAGTCAGCATAATATCTATAGAGTACTGACCACACAGGTGCCAGCCACTAAAATCTTTCAGTATTTTTTTGGAAATATCTTTAAATTTCTTTCTCTAGCTTAACTATAGACAGCTTCTAATGGAAACCACGAGGACAGGCTTCACTTAACATAAACTGCTTTGACCTCAAACTTTACAAGAACACACTATTACATAAGTGGTACTACTTGCTACTTCAGGAAAAAGAAGTTTCTCATAAAACCTAGAACAGGGACAGAGATAAAAAACACTTAACCCTAAATATGATTCCACTCACTGTATCATGGAATACAAGTAAATAAAGGAAAATATATGCCACAGCTTGATTGGTTTAAGTAATGTGGGTAATATGATTATCACAATATATAAAGTCATTCTTCCCTGTGCCAGAAGAAATTTTATGTGAATTCTTTCCTAGTAATGAAAGCTAAAAATAACTTGAGAAACAATAATTTGTCTAGAAACTATGCTCAGTACAAAACCACAACTTTTACTGAGGCCACCCATGAGCAGTTATGATGGGTAAGGGTCTACTGAAGGTAACCAGCAGCACAGAGAACAGAAGAAAGAAAGCATGCAGTGTTCTAGGGTGTCCCACTTTTACCTTCAAAATTGAGTTTCCACCTAAAAGTCTGTTTGGACAAAGGGTATCATGTTTAAGAAAGTTTTACTTGAATGTCTGTCCAGTTATAGAGTAATTCAAATTCTTGTGATACTATCTTTATAATAGTTTATATAAAAAAATCAGAAAATTCATTCAGGTTTCTAATACATAGCAAAAATCTAATAAACAAGTTTCAAAAACTCAATCAAAATAAACTCTTTCCCCTTCAAAATACTAAGGAATGTAAGAGTCTGATAGTGTAAATTCTACTACAATGGTAGCATATTCTTTTATGAAAAAGTATAACGTTAAAATGTGCAACTTCAAAACAATTACTAAAAACTGTTACAAAATTAGAAATTATGAATAAAAATACGTCATCACAAACACCCCTACATCTACAAATCAATTACAGCAACCCACCATTCAGCATTGGGATGTGAAATTGAAACCATCTGTGGAAAATCAATCACGGTGATGTGGTCATCTTCATCCAGTAGGAGATTGAATTCATTGAAATCTCCATGAATCAACCCATGATTTGCAAGTCTGACAATGAGTTCCATCGCTTCGTCATATACTGATGCAGGATCTTCAACATGGTGGACCTGACATCTGCAAGGATTTTAACAATGACATATACAAATAACCTTATTTGTATATGTTAAGGTTATTTGTATATGTTAAGATTTTTAACAAAAACAGGTGCGCATACATGTGCATTATTTGTGCTGTCTAGCAACTGACTTTATTCCCATGAACATACATGAAATGTTTCAGTTATGAAAAGTTTCAGTTCTGTATCTTATTTCCACTACAGCCTCCTTTCTTTAATCTTTCTCAGAGGAAAACTCTTGCCAATTTCTTTTCCTTTCACACTTATCAACCAATTCAAACAAGCAATGTTTCCTGTTGAGACAGGCAGTAATTGCTACGTTCCTAAATTCTTGGTTATCGTTATTTCTAGGCAGCTAACTTCTTTCCCCTCCTTTAAATACATCTTTACTTAGCTCTTGGGCTTCCTTCCCTGATTATCACTCAGGCCAACACCAAAGGGGGCGTGGTCACCAACTCTTCCTTTCCTTCACATCCAACTCCAGCCCCAAGGAACCCGTATTGGCCAACCAGTAAAACACAGACTCTGAGCATTCTCTACCATTTTCATGGCTATCACTGTGATCAGAGCTACTAACATCTCTTGCCTAGAGTACTGCAACAGTCTAACTTAGGCTTCTAACATTTTTGTCTCCTATAAATTCATTCTTAGTGATCTTTTAAAGACATTACTTACACCACATCTTTTCTTAGCTCAGAACAGTCCTATGACTTCCTATTTCGATCTAAGTTTAAAATTCCTTACAAAAGTCCACAAGATGTCACTACTTAGCACATCCTCCCTTTCTTAGTCACTCATAGTAGCTTCTTCTCGGCCTAGGCATGGCTGCCAACTATGCTCTCATCCAGGGCCTGTGTACCCGCTGCCCTTTATTTGTAGTATCTTTTAGATACCTGTATACTGTTTATGCACTCACAAATTTGCATCCTATGAATAATTTTTCTACTATTTGCAAAACAGCAACCTCTATTCCTACCTTGGTGTTTCTATCTCCTTTATCCTGCTTTGCTTTTACCCACAGCACTTGCTGATACACTTCATATATTACTATTTTCTTTTTCAGTTATACAAGGCACATCTCTTCTAACGAAGAGATGTAAATCCAACGAAATCAAGAACTGTTTTGTTTACTGCTGAGCAGAAAATGAAGAACCTGGCATGTAAGGCAGTCAATAAATACTGAACCAATGAACCAGAGATTACAAAATCCAAACTCAATAAAACTGAGTTTTCAACTCGTCTTAGAATCTATTCTTCTAAGTCAACTCCTAACCTTTCAGAAGCAACATTCTATGAATGAAAGAAAAACTTATTCAGTAAAATGGAACTGGAAGTTCAACCATTCGGACCTATGGGTTTAAGAAAAATGAGTACTTACAGAGGGTAACCATTTATGAGCTCCATGACCACTGCATGGCGATTGTAATCAACAGGCTTTGGAACTGGAAATTTTCTATCATGTAATGCCTAAAACATGGCAAAACAGATAAAAGCTAATGAAGAGGTTATTACTTTTTAAGGAACAAGACCAAAGTAAATGTAACATCCCAGAAACTAGAAGAAAAACACACAAGCTTTCATTAAAAAAAAAAATTACAACACAACTATTTCTGCACTGCTTATTAATCACTGCAAGGATGAACTGTACATAAAACATTTTAAACTTGTCTGAATTTACTTTTCCTCTAAAAATGAACATTTACTGATTATGCACTTCATTAGGGTTAAAAAAATGTGCCCTCATCAAGCTCATCTCAGGCTATTCCACTTCTATTTTGTCTCTGTTGTTTGCTGATATGTGCTTTAAATATTCCAATGAAAACAATTTATGATTTAAGACACTGTCTTCTACACAGTAGGAAAAGCAGCATTTCAAAGTCAGATGTCTGGGAGCTGGGGAGATAGCTCGGAGGCACAAGTGCCTGCTGGGCAAGTGCAAGGTCGTGAGTTTGAACCCTGGTCCCACAAAAACAAAAACAAACAAACAAACAAAACAAAACAAAAAACAAAGTCAGATGTTTTAGTTTGTACACAACTTATTTCTCCAGAGCACTGTATACAATTGTAAATCTATTATGACAAACACACACTGTAGTACTGAGTCAAATATTGTTTCAGATAATCCATACAGCTATCTTTTCCTTCATGCTTAGTAAAATACATTTATGAAATCTTTCATTTGGAATGCTGGTAAGCCTTTGCTGTTTACACTTGAGTATTCCACTAGAATTCTAGCAAAAGCTACCATACCTAATAAATTCCATGGACCAATCCCAGATCAAGATACTTTTGTCAATGCTCCATTAAAACAGTCTAAAACAGACACTATTCTGATTTCAGTAATGAACAATTCTCTTCAGTCCTACTTCTGTATTCAGTAAGTTCCCTAAAGGGCAGTCAAGACAGATAACTGTTTGTCAACTAAACATATAGCACTGTTCCCACAGTGGCTCCATTTAAATGCTCATTGTCCTTTCTTTATAGCCACATCATACCCAAGTTTGATTAATCTACTAAACTCTTACTTCAAAAGACCACATTCATTAATTAATCTTCTTTATTAAGTTTCTCTAAAGTCAAAACATTAATTTGTTTTCTAAAAAATGTTCTTGTGCCACGTGTGGTGGCACATGGTTTAATTCCAGCAATCAGGAAACTGAGGCAGGAGGATCCTTGTGAGCTCAAGACCAGCCTGAGCTGCATAATAAGAACCTGTCTTAGAAAGACAAACAGAACAGAACAAAAACAAAACAAAACAAAACAAGACAAAACAAAAACCTGTTGTTGGTTAGCAGTGCAGGAAAATGGCCAGAGCTGGAAAGCATGTTAAGCAAAAAACAGTTTGATTTCAAAATATGCAAAGCCACGGTAACAAAAACAGCATGAGAACAGTACAAAAATAAACATGTAGATCAATGAAACAGAATGGAACACATGGAAACAAACACACACAACTTGCAGCCATGTGATTCTTAAGGAAGTGGTCAAAAATATATACACTAGAGGAAAAGCTGTCTAACAAATGGTGTGGAGAAAACAGGGTATCTGACTGGGTAAGACTGAAATTAGATCCCTGTACTTCTCCTTATACAAAAACCAATTCAAAATGGAATAAAGACCTAGATACAAGACTTGAAACTTTGAAACAGTTAGAAAAAAAGAGAAATACTTAAAAAGTCACAGGTCCAAGCAAAGACTTCCTGAGAGATCTCCAATAGCATAGGAAACAAGAGCAAAAATCAACAAACAGGACTGCAGCAAATTAAAAAGCTTCTGCACAGCAAGCAAACCAACCAAAGGAGTGAAGGGACAGCCTATAGAATGGAAGCAAATCTTAACACAAAAAAACTCTATTTAGTCAATAATGCCAAAACATTTTAAAAGTGACAAGAAGAAAAAAAAAAAAGAAGGGGGGGTGCTGACAAAACAGCTCAGTGGATTAAATCACCTGCAAGCAGGCGCAGGGGCCAGAGGTTTGATCCCCAGGCCTGCCTGCCAGCCCTGCCCCTGGGGCACATTGAGCTGGCAATTGGGACTGGGTGTAGTGGCATGTGCCTGTAATCCCAGATCTTGGGAGGCTATAAACGGATCGCTCTTAGTCCGATCTAGTGGTGAGGCCCTGAATACCCTACAGACTCTTCCCTAAAATACAAAACAAAACAAAATAAAGAGATGACAGGAAAACTGAAGGATACTATCAAAGGAATGAGTTCAGGGGCAGCGGAAGGGAAAGAGGGCTATGGGAGGAGGAGTAAATATGTGAGTATGCAAAAATAAAACTACTCTGTATTATTCATATGCGCAAACACCATTTTAAAAACTTGTTTAGCATATATCCTATTTCCTGAACTCTGAGAGAAAAGTGTGCTGGCTATTCCCTTCACGTTCATTCCTTCATTTCACCTTATTCTAGAAGCTGATTTCCAAAGGCTCTCCACTTTACTGCGACTTTCCCACCTGTAGTAGACAGGAACTCAACTCCTCCCCACTCCCCACACATTTCTCATTACTTTGTTTTGACAGTTGATTTTAAAATGCACACCATTTTGAAGATGTGTTGGCAGTTTAAGAGCATGTGATAACCTTAAACATTATCTGCCTAGAAATTACATTATAGCAGCCACACATTAACATGTACCTTATTTTTCAACTATTAGAAAAGTACCAGTGTGTTTATGGAGCGTATTTATTTGTAACTAAGTTCTACTTCTCTTTGATCAATATAAACATCCTGAAAAACCACTTAACAGTTTGGGAACAATTTCTAACCATTCCTACACCAGGTTGCTTACTTGTAGATAAAATGTCATAGGACATACATTTTTAGTATAAAGCACAACTATAACACAGCTAATAGTATCACCTATTTATATTGCTTTCAAAACAACTGATTACTAAAAATTTATGCATACGAATTAAAGTATCCCACTTAAAGAACATATCGAGCTCTCAATTTTCAGCAACACTAATTTCTGAACTCAATTTGTGCTAATTCAAATTAAAAAAAAAAAATACAACCTAGAAGGCAGAATATAAACACAATGTCATTTTCTTTTTAATTTAGGTACTGCAGATATTTGCATACTATTTAAAATATCTCAAAAAATCTATGCTAAACCTTATTATAAAGGAGGCTACAAACTTAGTTTTGTTTTTTTTTTTTTTTTTTTTTTTTACCATTTTGATATGTATACCAATTTGCCAAATGTTTTTTCCATTATGTTAAAGAAAAATACTTGTCTACTTACTTGGGACACTAAGGTCCCAAATTACTGGCAGACGTAACTGCACAGTGTTTACAATTTAATAGACATATGTGAAAGATCAAACATGAATATTGAAAAAATTTTAAAGGTATTATAATAGGCCAGGGAGATAGCTCAGTGGCATAAGCAGTGCATGCCCCTTAAGCACAAGGTCCTGAGTTTGATTCTCAATAACACATAAAATAGTATCATAAAAGACACACAGCTAGCTATTAATCCGCCCTTAGACACAGTCTCCCTTGCTTCACTATCTCCCCATTCTTGCCACTTCTGTGAATATCTTTGGTTGCCTGCTTTGATATTCTGAGTTGGTTTAAAACATCTATCTTTCATGATCACTTTGACTTGGGGAATAGCCAGAAGTAGCACAGCCCTGGCTCTGGTGAATAAGGCAGAGAAGGACGTATCTTAATTTGCACAACTACCTTTCAATCGATGGTGTGTGGCAGCACTACTCATCTTTAATCTTATCTTATGAATATACTCATTAAAGAGGGTTCTAAAATGGCTTCCCAAAGTGGTACAAATAATGGGGTGTATTTAAAGGAATATTTTAAAGGAAATTAATGGCAATGTATAAGTTACTGAAATAATTTTTAAAATCTAAACATTTTCAGTGTATAACCTCAGCCTACCATACATATTCCACACATATTAAGTTTGCATTAATAACAATTCAAAATACCCCAGTACAAAGAAGCAACTAGAAATATAACAAATAATCAAGAGTCAAAAGTAATCGCCTCTAGGGACTGAGCCAGAGGTTAGGGAGACACCTACCAAGAAGGTCTTTCTTTGTACTATTTGGTAGAAAAATGCATTATCTGTACTAATTGATTAAACAATGTAAAATCATGAAGAAAATACCTTCATATAAGCAAATTCCTTCATGGCAGAGAGACGAGATAAATAAAGCCAAGAAACACTGTGCCTGTGTTTATGGTAATCACGCTTGTTTTTCAGATTTCGGAAAGAGGTTCTTCCTAGTCTGTGAAGCTTTAATGCAAACTGTTGTCCTTCTTCATTTGCAACAATGTAAATATCTGGAATCAACAGTTTTAAAAGATCATTACTACACTTGTGTTATTGCAAGTTCAAATAATTCTAACTTTATTGGACATTTCCTAAATCCGTCATCTTTCCTATTACATGCTTGGCAAATGACTCACTTCCTGTGCATTCACTGTTATTCTTTATAAGCCAACATATATAAATATATACTACAAAACAAGTAAGAGGGGCTGGGGAGATAGCTCGATGGTCTAAGTGCCTGCCTGGCAAGCACCGGGAGAGTTTGATTCCCGGTATCACATGCCAGAACCCCAGGTGTGCTATGTCAGCTGTGAAACTGTGTTGGGGTGCACATCTGTAATCCTAGTGCCGGGGAGGCTGAGACAGAAGGATCACTACGAGTTCGAGTTGAATAGTGAGATCTTGAACCAAATTTAAAACAACAATAAAAACCAAAACCAAAAACCAAATCATAGATTTAGTGGTCAAAAGTTACTGTTTCCAAGATATTCAATGGCCCCCATGTACATATGTCAAAATGACCATTCAATTTGGTGGAGATAATGTAACTATTCCTTAATATCCTGTGAGAGAAGTGATCTAATATCTTCCTTTTCAAAAACATTAAGTTCAACTCAACTGCTTCCATAAATGCTATGCAGTTGTGTGAATATAATCCTAGAACGATCTGCTAATAAGCAGTTTTTCAACTCTAAAACAAGTTGCTGCTTGAAGTGGTGGCATTCAGAATATTCCAGTTACTCATGAAGAAATTCTAATTATTTCTCATAAGAAACAGACTTTCACATATACTGATGAAATTATAAATACAAATATTATGGAAGGAAACCTGGTAAAGCAAATAATTTAAGTGCCTTTAAATTTTAAGTACTTTCTTCTCTCCTATATACTGAATTATATGTTCCTCCAAAATTCCTATACTGAAGCCATAATTTTCATCTGTAACTATTAGCGGTTCTCAACCTGTGGGTCATGACCCCAGTGGGGGTCTAATGACCAAAACACAGGGGTTGCCTAAAGCCATCAGAAAATACATATGTAAACCCATGCTATGCCATGGTGAAATGTTATTTATTGGAATTCGTAATTTGAAGTAGCCACCAAAATTATTTTTTGGGTTGGGGGTCACCGTAATATGAGTAACTGTATCGCGGGGTCACGGCATTAGAAAGGTTGAGAACCACTGAACTAGATCCTTATTAGAAAAGGATGATGTACCAAGTAAGGACATAGCAAATCAGGTAGGTGTCTGCCAACTACATATGGTGAGGCCTTAGGAGAGACCAAATTCTGACTTTGAACCTTTACCTTCCAAAACTACACCTCTGTTTTAAGCTACCTGATCGTGGTGTTCTGCTGCAGGCAGCAGCCTTATCCCCAGTGGCTTTCCTAGTGTATAGCAGTATTTATTTATACAAAGATTCACACTGTATCACTACCTTAAAATGTGAGATGTCCTGCCATTATGAAAACAACATACAATGCTGTGAAGTGACATCAAGAACATATCAAGTGGGAACAAGTCAAATGCAAAGAGTGAATACTGCTGGCTTTCACTTGTGATTAAAATGGTATGAGTGTTTCTACCTAGATCATTAATACATATAAACATACTTATGCAGAAAATTTCTATAGGGATAGGAAAAAATTAGCACTGAGATACAGTAAAAAGAGAATGAGACACACGGTGTCTCATTTTTTTTTTTTTTTTCATTTTCTTCTGCACTAACTCATCATTTTGCTGTGTAATTAATTCCTTAAAAATTATAAGATAAAAACTGAATTTTGTCTACAGCCATACCACCGTGAACGCACCCAAACTCATCTAAAACTGATTTCATTATGACCTGGTTCTCATATATATAACCAGAATATTTGTAAGAGCCAATTCATGATTTTATAATCACAAGAAAGTCTATTACATGCAAAGAAAAAAAACTAAAAAATGCCTAGCCGACAGTATCTCATACTATTATTTCACACACACACCCACACACACACACACACACACACAGAATATTCTATGTAGCACTGCTTTCTAAATATACAATATAATCATATAAAGTAGCAGAGAAGTCTCTGGGGTAGACCTAATTCTTTTATTTCCAAGTTTAATTTTGTTTTCTCAGTTTATATAAATACATGTACAGAGGCTGGGGAGATAGCTCAGTAGAATAAGTGCTTGCCTAGCAAGTGCAAGGGTATACATATATAGCAGTTGAGAAGGTATGCTATAATGAAAATCATTTCCTGTTCTTTGTACCAATCTTCTGTAAGAGCATTAAGTATGTCCAAGTATTTTTCAATATTTTTTAGAATGATTCTTCCTCCTTACGTTACAAACATATTAATGTTTGACATTTTGATCATACCACTATGGTGCAAAGATGTGCTTTTGGTTTTTAGATATTAGCTGTCTTGGGCTAGGGAGAGTACTCAGCAGTACAAGTGCCCACCAGGCAAGCACAAAGTCCTTAGTTCAGTCCCCAGAATCAAAAGAAAAAGAAAAAGAAAAAAAAAAAAAAAAAAAAAAAAAAAAAAAAAAAAAAAAAAAAAAAAAAAAAAAAAAAAAAAAAAAAAGAAAACAAAACAAAACAAACAAACAAAAAAAATCATTTTGCATTACTTCCTTGTAGTATATATTTTAACTACTATAAATGTACAACTTTTCAGATATAAAACAGAACAAATAAAATGTCTGCCGATGAACTTAGCACTGAGATACAGTAAAAGGAAAATGAGACATAGGATAGGAATCAGACTAGTTTATCCAGAGACAGAAGATCAATTCCTGGTATAAATGCATTTTTGGTGATGGACCAGGGAGATAAAATAATCTACTAAACTAAGGACATGCTCATAATCTAGACTGCTTCCCACCGATTTTCCAATTTACTATTTAGTTGCAAAATATGAAAGAGGAATGCTTTAAGGGGAAATATAAATGAGAGTAAAGAAAATACTTCCAAGGACCATTAAGACTCACCTGATTCTTTGCCAACACCCATCTGATTTCCAACAGACTCGACTACCTGTCTAGAAGAAAGTGTTTTCAAGGCTAGGTAATCATAGCCAGCGTTTGTCAACCGATATCCCTGGACAGCTAAACAAAATCAGATGAACAAGATTAGATACTAGTTACGTGGTAGGGACAAGTCACAACAGTTCAAATAAGTAAGAATTTACAGGTGGAGAGTCTTAGTTGGATAAGTAAACTACTGAGACACATTCCCCCAAAAAATGTTCCTATAACCTGCATTTCTCTAGTGCAGCAGTTCTCTACCTGTGGGTCACAACCCTGGTGGGGGTTGAATGACCAAAACACAAGGGTCGCCTAAAGCCATTCCGAATCATAACTGTAGCAAAATTACAGTTTTGAAGTAGCCACCAAAATTATTTTTTGGTTTGGGGTCACCGCCACACGAGGAACTGTATCGCGGGGTCACAGCATTAGAAAGGTTGAGAACCACTGCTTTAATGTATAGTTACTCAAGGTATGATCCACCTATAGCCATCAATCTATAAATGTCTGTGACAAGGTAAGTATAGAAATAAGGAAGCATTTAAGTTCAAAAACTTTTTACTGATTATGCCAGTTTTTGTATATGTCTGTTACCACTTTCTGGTAATTACTTTTTATTATAGTTTATAAAACTAAAAGCTCTGTGACAGGTTTCAAAACTTGTCCCTCATCATCCAGACAGTTGGAGAAGTAATGTTCCAGTGTATCTATCTGGTAGCAGGCTGAATTTTCCAAAGATGGCAGCAAAAATATCTCCTTACTGGCTCTTCTGCAGTACAAATCTGCCACCCCTTTGCCTACCCTCTTTAAACTAGTGGGATCTGTGTTTTTTTTTTTTTTTTTTTAAAGAAACACACTATTTATTATTGCAGACTAAACCAAAAGGAACCAGTGTTTAAAAAGAAAAAGAAAAAAAAAAAAACCCATAAAATACTCATATCAATGGAAATAGCAAGTTTAACATGCATAAAGCGGAGAAAACTAACAATGCCAGCTACTGAATTTCTATTGTGCTGGTTCATGAACACACTGGCAGGAATGAACTATTGAGTGTAGACACCATATAACTCACTGTGATGTTTTTGACAAACAATATCACAGAATGTTGTCTCACTTCTTAATCTAGTATTTCACTAGTTTGGCACTTTGTATTTCTTATAAATAATTGCTTTGGGGGAAATCATCTGAAAATTCACAAAAGATACATTAAAATACTTACTTTTGGTACGCTCCCAAGCTATCAGTTTATGTTTCACTAATTCTCTTAAAATTTTATTACAGCCACCATGTTTCAGGCTAGCAATAGAAGCAATCAAACTGCAGGGAACTATTTCATGGTTCTTCATGCCCATTTCAACCTGAATTAAAAGGGTTGTATGAAATCAACAGCACAGTAACTTACATTACAACAGAAAAATCTTTCTAAGAAATGAACTTCTTTAAACTTTCTTGATCTTGTAGTTTATCAACTGTTGCCATATGAAGCTTAATAGCAGGTATACACTCGAGAAATGCTTCAATACCCAATTCTGCCCTGTGTAAACATGATTAAAAAGTACTAAAAAGGCTACAGTGTCATCACACAATATACTCTTCCAGGATGTATAGATAGGTGCAATGTCAATGACAGAAATGTCATGTAATTCTCAACTATAATTGTAGAACATTATTACTGCTATATTTTTCAATTACAATTTGATGTATTTAATGGTCAGATATTCTTTGTTTCTCTGCTTCACTTCAAGGGTAGGAACTGTGAGCACTTGATAAAGGGAATGGCACATGGCAAATACTACCATACTTGTGCTGAGGTACCACAAGTAGAAGGTAGAACACAAAAAAGCAAACCAAATAAAACCATAAAAATAGTCTTTATTCTTAGAGAATTAAAAGAAGTAGTCCAAGGTCCAAGAGATTTTCTAGCTGAGAGATCACATAAGAACCACCAACACTTTAGACTGACTCTGGAGAGGACATACACCAGGAGACATAAAATAAAAAAAAAAAAAGATTTGGAAATGGCACACATACAAAAGTTCTGAGCACAAGGAACAGGCAGCACATGGAGCAGTAACACAGATGAGATGGCACATATAGTTTATGGATTTCAAGATGGAAAGACACTGAGAACTCTAAAATGCAGAATTCCTTTTGTGATGCTAATCTAAGAAGAATACGAAAATCAGTTTAGAAAAGGCAACACAGGAAAAGTAAAGTCAGCATTTCAGCTCAGAGGAAACAGTAGCCAGAACTGGGCAAGAGTTGGTGGTGCTGGTAGTAGTTGTAGTAACGAAGAGAAGGGATTAAAGATCTATAAGAAATAGAGAAGGTCCGGCAAGTTGATGTGTGGGAAGGTAAAAGGAGTGGAACAGTCACAACTGGAAGTGAAGACAGTTATAAAATGTATTTTTTGCTGGAGTTTGGAAAAGTAGGAAAGGAGTAGACAAAGTTGATGAATTTGCTTTGAGAGTATAGTTAAATGAGGATATAAAGGAAGGTTAGGATGGATGTATACTAAGGAATAGCCATCATTAGAGGAAAGTATTAATCTGACAGAGGTGAAAAACAACTGTGGAGTAGAGGTAATTACCAAGCAAGACATAAATGGGGCTGAGAGAGGAGAAGGGTTGGGGAACATAATTTTGGGAAGAAGTCATAAGGTATACAGAAGTCAAATCAAACAATGTAAGGGACACAGAAGGAGCCAAAGAAACTAAGGAGAAAGGAAGTCAAGGAATGGTTTAACAAAATTGGTAAGATTCAACTGAGACTGGAAAGTTACGATGAAGTAACTAGAACACTTCTTATTGAGATTCAAAAAGAATTTTAAAAATGCACAGTTAAAGTTTTGGAAAATAAATTAAATATTGGCATTCCACCAAAACTTTGACTAGCAAACGCAAGGTCAACCCCAAGTACTGCCTAAATAAATAAATAAATAAAATAATTAAGAGTAATAATGACACATACTGTTCTATAATTCACATTATACTCCTTACTAGGGTCTCACTCTACTAAAAAAGGATGGCTCTTAAATAAGTGCACTGATTTATTCTGCAACTGCCTATAATAAGGTTTGAAATTTTTTTGCATCATATAAAATCAGAATTTGTTACTTGCTCATTAAAAATACTCAATGCCTCCCCCTTGTATTACTAAGCCTGAATAGCAAGGTACACAATTTAGCTGTCACATTTTTCATTTCCATTAGTGTCTGTTTTATTAAGCTCCAGCTATTCCGACTTTTCTTCAAAGAAGAAAGCCTTATGACTTTCTCTCTCCTATCGCTCCCTCTTTCCAAAGACTTCACTGGGTTGGTTCCTTCTCCTGCAGCAACTCTCTTTCACTTAACTAATAGTACCAAAGGCCTGTGACTTTTTTTTTTTTTTAAAGCGTGCAAACCGGTTACCAGGCTAAACAAGCAGACAAGATTCTCGCAACCAGTCTTCCTATTCCTTCATCCCAGACATCTATTTTCTATTTATCCTTTGTCCCCTTCATAGCACTATGTGATGTTATCTTGCTTGTGCATTCGTTTACATGATGAGGGGGTATCATTTTCCTCTTATGTTTTGTACTCTGCGAAGCTCCTGAAATACTATAAAAATCCGACGTGTGTTTTCTCAGTGAATCAGAAGAAACACTGCCAGCCGAATTAGTGCGCGGAGAACTTAAGGCTCTAAGTATACGCAATTCTCCTCAGGAGGGGCCCTAACCCTCCGCTGGTGGGAAGCCAGGGGTCAGAGAGGTTCCCCAAGTTACATGATGGAAATGTCTCCCAAGCTCAAGAAGGGCAATCAACTTGAATTGTTCCCAAAGAAGGAAACAGAAGACGGGACTTTTGCTGTACTTGGGGGACGATAAGCTCTTAAACAAAAGCTTTTCACAACAAAAGCAGACTCCAGAGCTGTTAAGAAAATCGCTTATTTCTCTGGCCGTCTCCGCCCTGTCCCAGGGGACACTGCGTGCCCACTGAACTCCCAGCAAACAGGTAAAGACACAACGTAGGGAGACAATCAGCAGCGGCTTACCGCGGTGAGAACCCTGAAGTCATCGCGGCTCAGGTAACGCAGTTTGGCCACATTTACCTTCCCCATGGCCGCAGCTGACTAGAGCTGAAAGAACTCGCTCGTGTACCGAGGCTCGCGGGCTGCTGGGTAATCTCGCGAGTTTTGCGGCCTATGAGATTCGCGGAGGCGCCTTGTGGGCTACAGGTCCTTGTTGATAGATAAAAGCTACAGTTTTCACGGGCATGGCAAAGTACAACATTCTTTTTTTCTGTCTTATGAAGCAGTCTACACAAAAAAAACATTTTATATTTTTTTATGTCAGGTACCTGTACTGGTAAATATGTTCTCTATCATACTTAATTTTCATATCTGTCAATACTTGCGCTCTGACGGCCGCATCTGGCTTGGGAGAAAATTTCGTCATTTCCTGGGCGGAACAACTAGGGATGGGCGGAGGGGATGATCCTGAGTTAGACTCGCGCTGTTTCCGGCGAAGAAACCGTAGGGTTCTAAATAGTTTCTCTACCCTTTCCGCCCCTGCACTGGAGCCGCAGACGCAGGGCTTACTTGAGGGGCTCCGTTGCGCTGGCTCAGGGCCGCGATTTCCTGCGGTCGTGCGAATCCTGAGTGTGGGGTGAAGGACTTAGAGGGGGCGGGGCGGTGGTTACTTCTTGGCGCCCCGTCACACAGCCGGGGTCGGACCTGTTCTTTTCCTGTAGGGATCCACGAGCAGTTTAAGGGCTGAATGACAGCTGCTCACAGTGGGTCTGCAAACCCTCAGTGGAGGTATCAACTAGTCGTGTATTGGTCATTGTCCGTCATCGTTTTCTATCGGGTCAACCATGTTGTAAGAGCCGTCAAATTCAACAATAATGCATCATAAGAAAGTGCTACATGTAGGATTGAGCTCAGTTAAGACTGGAAGAAATAAGCAAACTACATCAAGTGGTAGCCTGGACTTTCCTATGTCATCCGCTACTGTTGTTCAGGTGTGTTTTGTTTTCCTTAGTTCATAACTCCGTGGGCGATCAGTTGGTGAAGGCAAAAAAAAAAAAAAAAAAAAAATTGGTTGATGGATGGGTCAGTTGGATAATGTGTTTGAATTACAGGCCCACTTTGTTTGTTTAGAAGTGATCAGGGAATTTTCTCTTAATGGGAAGATCTTTAAGAGATATATTTGGCCATTCACTTGTGCTGCAAGGGAAATAGCCTAAGTCCAAGATACAGAGGTACCAACTTGGCTGGTTGGTCAAAGATAGGAAAAGGTAAAAATTAGTTGGTTTAGAGATAAAGTAGTCTGAGATAGAAAGGAATAAGACACAATACATGAAAGTGGACAAAAAAATCTGGAGATCTTTAGAGTGAATTTAACACCAGAAAGCAACAAATATTAAAAAGTAAACAACCACATAGACCAAAACTAGTTGATAACCTCTTTGGATGCAATCTACAATCACAGTAAAGGTATAGTTACACAATTGAATTAGTGATGGAAACAAGGATAGAGGTGGGATTTTCTGACCTACCAAGGCTACCAGTGCTGCTGTTCCTAAGCACTAAATCCTTTAGCAGTCAACAGTGTTTAGTTTCCAGAATGATGCTATATGAGAAACTAACCATAGAAGCACCAATGCCAGAGATTTACCAGTAATTATACATATAATGTATAATTTTCATATATAGTCATAAATACATGCTTTTTCTATCCACAATATAGAAAATATATTTACATGTTTATGTTTCATGGTTCACGAATTTAATTCTTTTAATTGCAAACAAAGTTGAACTGAGTTACAATTCTCCTTAGACCATATTGAACCTAACCATTGAAGGATATTCAGTTCTCATTCAATTCAGTTTGTAGTCACAATTGTGCAGAGAATTAAACTTTTTGTCTTTTTGAGACAGGGTCTCACTATGCAGCTCAGGCTGGCCTTGAGCTCATTTTTGTAGCCCAGGCTGGTCTCGAACTCGAACTGATCCTCCTGCCTCAGCCTCCCAAGTGCTGGAATTACAGGTGTGCGCCACCACACCCAGCAAAAATTAAATTTGTGACCCAGGGTACTACTGTATTATTTTTTTTTTTTTTTGCCATCAGGGGCTGAGCTTGAGCTCCTATTTTGAGGTGTACAGAATTGCTGCAACAGCATGGGATTGCCTTTACATAAAAAAAAAAAAATTACAGAAAAATGTACATGACCATGGGATCTCTATTCATATTACATGCTTCACAGAACCTGTATGAGTGAGTGATGGGAGACTCTTTTGAAGGAACAGCCTCTTGAAGATACTATTAAAATGTCAGCACAGAGGTAATACGGTGTGAGTTTGGTCTGCCGAACTCCAAGGTACCAAATTTTATTTGATCCCAGTAGGTAGAATACATTGGTCTAGGAATCAAAAGTCGGAAATAATATTGGGCCCAGCTAGCATTATTTTCAATAATCTACTTAAGAAGTTTTACTCTCATTAACTGGGTTCTAAGTGTTTAGGAATATTGTTTTTGAAAGGGAAATACTTCCAGTAAGATACAAACAGGGTTCAGTTGAACTATAAGCCATGGTTGACATTTTGTTTGAAAAAAAAAGTATGGATGGGCATGAAGATCTTGGGATTCAATCTTCAGACAATTAACAAGTCATGGAGATTAGTAGGCGTACCAGTTAACAGTGAGAGGAATTTAGAATGGAAAGTAGCTCAGCATAATAGATGTCAGTTTTTGTCCAAAGCCTGCCAGTTTTTAGTTTGTTTCATTTACCACTCTTCCCTAAGATTCCCTATGAAAAATTCCTTAAAATTCTGAAGTTGCTTCCAGATTAATTAATAAAGAAAGTACTAAAGAAGTACATCCAACAATAGAGTCAGGCCTTAGTGTACACTGTGATGTATCACCAAGATGATCCTCTGTAGCAGTGATGGTGAGCCTTTGGCTTGTATGCCATGTGTACAGCCTCTAATCAACCAAGTCAGCAGGGCATCACCCAGCAGCCAAGCATCTGATAACAGTGCACATAGGGACAGCGTTGGCACTTTGTAATAAATACATC
>PVJA010002663.1:0-104026 GCA_004027025.1 Myocastor coypus
GAGGGAGGGAGGGAGGGAGGGAGGGAAGGAAGGAAGGAAGGAAGGAAGGAAGGAAAGAAGGAAGGAAGGAAGGAAGGAGGACATTCTTCTGATCAGAGAACAGAGCAGGGCTCAAGGTAAGTGTGAGCTGCAAGCTCTGAGTCTTTATCACTATGGTCTTGCCTCTCAGGACACCAAGTCGAGGCTCCTTTAAGAGCTACACCTCCCATGGGGCTCATCCAGTCAGATGCAGAACTGCAGAAACTGCTAAGAACACACACTCCTGGGGATGCTTAAGGCTTACAGAATTAGCCTGGAACAATGGTTCAAAAGCTCCTATTTTCTTGAAAGGGTCAGAAAATAAATATTTTAGACTCAGTGGGCTATACCGTCTCTCCTGCAACTCAGCTCTGTTGAGGCAGAACAAAGGAGGCCTTAGAAAACAGCAAACAAGCATGGCTGTGTTCCAAGAACCTTAGTGCTAAGGAGGTATCAGGCTAATGTCCCCAGCTGATCACCTCTACTGCAGACAGTAAAGGCTCTCAGCCTTAATCACCTTTTCCAGCTACCCTCTGAGTAAATCTCACACCTGGGTGAGGGACAGAGAGTGCCGTCGGCCGGATACACTTCCTCCACTCCTACCACTGCTGTCCCCCCTTCCTCAGCAAGGAAGTGGCTTGACAAGGGAAGGTGCAAATGCTAGTCCTTTCCTTTCCTCACTACTACCAACTAAGGTCCCAGGACTGAGGTTTGTTTGCTTGCTGCTGACCAAATCAAAGACCATTCATTTTGGTGAAAGGGGAAAAGACTTAATTGAAACCTGGCTCTGAGGAGATGGTAGAGTCCATCTGCCTCAAATCATCATCTCTCTGTGCACAGCATGTAAGAGTCTCTCATAGCAAGAACAGAGGGTCGGAGCAGCAATGGGACAACACACAGCTCCAGCTTGTTTTACCTCATCCTCCGCGCCCTGCCCTCCCTATGGAAGGAAGTGGAATGGCCTTCTCAGTGTCAAAGTCTGGAGATTCTGTCCATTTATTTGGGCTGTGGACAGGAGGGAATGTTGGTTATGTTCATTAGGAGGAAGGTTAGCCACTAATTATCTCTCAAAAAAAAAAACCCAAAAACTAACATTTAAAGCTTCCTTTTGTCATGGAGTTGCATTAATTCTAGTTGACTGTGGTTACGCACCTTGTTTATGAACAACACTTGCGATACATTAGCACACTCTAGACACTGAAAAGCAGGTCCCACTGGGGACGCTCCTCCTCCTTCATCTAAACAAGTACGGGCTTATACTATAAGCTTCATGGTTGTAACACCCTGTGAATACGCTTAATGCTATGAGATGAAACACTTAAAAGCAGCATAAGATTTTGTTATATGTATTTCACCACAATAAAACAATGAATTTTTAAAATAACTTTTAGAGACAAAATATTAATAGCCACAAGGGAAGAAAGTGTTGACTTTGAAGGTGTATTTTGTTTGAGATAGTCTCCCTACGTACTCAAGGTTTGCCTTGAACTTCTGATACTCCTGCCTCAGCCTCACAAATGCTGACATTACCCAGTTCAAGAACTAATATTGAGGAGCCTCAAAAGGCAGAAATAAGAACACTTTCTACTTCTCCTTCTTCTTCTTCTTTTTTTTTTTTAAAAATAAGCAACATATTCTAAGCTTAGATATGAAGTAGAAAGTTAAGGGACCCAAAAAGTCCCAGCCATTTTCCAAAGCCCAATATGAAGCTCTTCATATTTTCTTTATCAAAGCTCTTGTGGATTTTGTACATGTCTCTCCTTTGATGCTTAAAGTTAACGTAGTCTGCAATATAGTTTTACCACAAAGATAACTCAATAAAACTGCTGTGAAATGACAGCACTTCAGCTCTGAAAGGAAACCTGGAAGCTCCCCTGCCCTGCAGCGCTCCGCCTCTTTCTGCTGGATCAAGCCTGATGGACGGTGCTGTGCATGACGGACAGCCTCAGCTCTGCTCCCAGTGTGCTCACTCACATCCTTCCCTGCTGCCAAGAAGGCATCCTGGGAGGTGAGCAAGAGGGCATCACTTCCTGAAGGACCTCGAGTCCAGGCGACTTTTCCTTTTAAGTAAAGCATTAGCCAACTATGATGCCATGTTTGTATGTTTGCGTGTGCATACACACATCACACATCCATCCATGTACACAACAGCATGAAAGAGAAGTGAGGTAGGAGACAACCTAACTGCTCTCTAAAATGACCTGCGGGTTTGGGATCCATTCAGTTCTGTGCCTTCATTCGTACCAGATATGCTGGGCACCTTAACAACAGCCCTGGAGTCCACATAGGTCTTTATAAACTAAAGTCAAAAGTTGGAGATGAGCACAGAAGTACATTTTTATAAACCCAAATCAAAAGGGAAAAAAATCACTGTCAAACAGCCTCTATGTGGATGTCTTAATTGGGAATCTTAAACCACAGGCTAGCTTTCAGAAAGAGATCTGGACAAGGTGAACAAAACACAATATATTTGTATGAAGCTCTCTCAAATGAAGATTTTTAGTTGCTCCTTTTTTGGCAGCCAAATGCACTATGTGTAATTCTACACCCTTGATTCTCTCACAGCCTTAACCTACCAAAATCAAGCACAGTGAAAGAATTCCCATTTTCTTGCAAAACCAAGCACTATAAAAGAAACTATAACCACCATTTCTCCCTTTTGTGTTTAAGACAGCCTGAAAGCAAGCTCAGGTGTCTTCCTATAGTAATGGCATTTCCCAAAGTGTGTTCATATGTGTCAATGAATAAAACTTAGCTACTACCAGCTAAGGTTTAAAAAAACGAGTCAAAATTAGACTGAATCAAACTCTGATTTCTCTATCATGTGATCCACCAGCCAATAAATATGCTCACGTCGTCCACTGTACAGCTCAAAAAAAATGGTAGTAGGAATGTTCTCCAAGCCTACTCATCACGGCGCCCTGGGACAGCGTGTCTCATAGGGTAAATGCTCTGTGAAACCCACTTTGGGAAGTGGTGTAGCTAAAGTACATTCAAGACAAAATTCTAGCTTTTGCAATCTACGGTGTTATTTAATCTAGGACTCTAGATTTTAGCATGATTCTTGGTTTGTTTGTTCTTAGTTTCCTAGAATGAGATAGTGTAAATATGAAGGTATACTTGGCCCATTACAACAAGTACCCAAGGAGTCACTAGCCAATTCAAACTGATTCAATATAAAATGAAATACTCAGTTCCTCAGGCATCCCAACCACATTACAAGTGCTCAGTAGCCACATGGGGCTACCAGCTACTGTACTGGATGGGATCATATCTGTCACTGCAGAAGGTTCTGGGGCAGCTCTACACTAGAAAATAAGCTCCCTGTGCTCAGGCATGTGTCTATTGTATTTTCTACTATATCTGCAGCTGCATCCAGTACAATGCTTTGAACATAGCATTCTTTAGATACATATCTGTTGAATGGTAATAGGAAAAGAAATCATGAATAAGACTTCCCCTCCCAACTCCTGTGCTCAAACCTTGGGTGACCAACCATGAAAGCACTGAGCAAATATACAGCACTATCTCCAAGAGGCCAATAATTACTGCACTGTAAGTATTTACTTATTCTTGACATTTTCCCAACTCTAGTCCTAGAGCTAAAACATATAAGCATAGATTCATTGCCATCAGGTTCCACCCAGAGGACCTGCGTGATAGCATTCGGCAAAAGAAATAAGCATGCAAAAGCCAACATGCATTTTTTACAGAGCTTCCTACACACATATTCCTATAATTCAAAAGTAAAATAAGAACTAGGTATGTAGCTCCATAGTAGAACCCTTGTCTAGCATGTGTCCTGGGTTCAGTCCCTAGCACCAGATAGATAGATAGATAGATAGATAGATAGATAGATAGATAGAAAGGAAGGAAGGAAATGTTCTTTCCCCACTGGTCCTCCTAAGTAGCTGACTTGGCAGGTACAGTGTGAGCAGCCAACCCACTGCATCTAATCCCAGAAGGGCCAAGTGTTTATTTGGAGCGTTAAGAAGCCTCTGCTCTCATGAGAAGAACAACTGTAATGTACCTTACATCTTTTCTTCAGGTACAAGACATGCCACTAAACTGAGTTACAGTCTTTCATCACCACCCTCGAAAAAAATCATTTTCCACCACCCACACGTCATCACTAAGTGTGTTAATCAGTGCAATAAAAATGGAAATGCTTGTCCCACTTGGTATTCTTGAAGATGAAGTGGACACTTACAAAATCACCTTCTCCCCCCTACATAAAATAAATCTGTGATTAATTATTTCTCCAACACATGTTAATCTCTCTTGCTCTTTCCAGTTAATAAAACCAAAATCAGCATGTTTTCATGTTCTTGCACAAAAGACCAATTGTATTGTTTCACCTACCTGACTGATTCCTAAAAATGAGCACTGGTTTCCACCTATGTTTCTTTAAACATTCTGTTTAATAAATGTTTTCACTATAAGCTTCAAGTTCCAGTAGAAATACTCAGACTGAATATATGCTATTAGATATATCTCTTTAGTGCTAATAATGCAGCTCAGTGGCAGAGCCCTGGGCTCTATCCTAGATAGATATATCTTTTCTGTACTAATATTTAGGTTTTAAAACTCTATTCCAAGCATCTCTAAAGATGTGGCTCTATATATTGCAAACCTGTAACTCTCCTACTTACTTCCCTTGAACAAATCAATAATGTGACTCCAGGAAGGAGGTCACCAAGACACTGGGTACAAAGGTAAGACAAAGGCAGTCACTACAGCAGTGCTCAGCACCCCACTGGGCTGCACACAGGAAGCTACCTGGCAGTCAGTGCATCACAGAAGTGGAACCAAGAGCTTTGGCAGAAGAGCCCAAGGACCCAGCTCCATCCAAGTCCCAACCAGAGTAGAAAATAATTCAATCTCAATAGTGAAAAGCTAATAATTTGACGAGTTTTGCTGCTAGCAGAAAGTGAAAATAGTAAATGTGTGCATTTTGATTATAAAGAAAAAGTAAATTGGAGAACCTGTGCTTATTTCCATGAAAGGGTACTTAGGATACCCCTCTGAAGACAAATACAACAAATGCAAAGAGATAACACCCAGCTGAAGGACAGACAGTTAAACCTCTTACCTGCTAGTAAGCTTTGCTTACAATCAACTAGCTGTTGAAATGGGAAGCACCCTGGAAGGTACAAACAGATCCACTGTATGGATAAGAATCTGAGCGATAAAAATGTCAAAATGTGTGGGGAGCAGCAGAGCCAGAACTGAGCAACAGGCAAGCCATGGAAACAAGCTGCTGGGCCCAGAGCAAGGCCAGTGGGTGTCTGGCCGTGGCACTTCCCTGTAGCTAGAGCAGAGAGCTCCGACAATGTGCACTTTCAGGGTTCTCAGCAAAACAGTGATATCTCAAATTTTTGGCCCAGTTGAGTGCTTTTCCTATCTTTTCATAGCGTATAAACAAGCAGACCATGCTGGGTTGTCGTTGCCTCTCCATCCGAGCAGTGAGGTCCCACCTGCTGACTCCAGCTTTCCTTTTAGTATGTGTCCATAGCTTCTTCTTAATCTGCCACCACCCTCTCACAGGACCCTACTACCTGCCCAGGTCACAGCAAAAATGTATAACCTTGCCTGAGATACATTCTTTGTCTCTTGGAATCCAACAGAGTTATTGCAGTTGCTAGAAAACACAAAAATCAGTAGGAAAATCATACAGTAATAAATTTAAAGCTCATATCCTGAACATCTGTGCTAGTTTTAACCCTTCAAGGCTTAGTAATCAAGGCTTAGTAATTGTTTTTTTTGGATTGCCCATAACAATGAAACACAATGAAATGTGTTCTCCCTAATTTAAGAATTTGAAAGAGTAAGTAAAATCTTTTTCAAACTTTTGTTCCTTGAATTTTTCTAGGTAATGCATGAATTTCATGCAAAAATTCAAAAAATTTCATGTTCAGCATAAATGAGTTAAGAGGTATGAAAGTCCCAGTTACTTTATGAACACTAACATATCTAAAATATTTGAGAAAATCTACTTTACTAAATGGATATATTCAACTTACTAACTCTCAAGAGTTGCTGAAATCCTGAGGATGACTTTGAACCTTGGTTTTGTTTTCTGCCATGGTTAAGATATTTCAAAGAGGTACTTCTAATTTGCATTATAGTTGAAAATACTGAGTCTTCTTAAATTTGCAAATGGCACTAACAGCCTTAGAATTATGCTAAATTTAGAAGCTACATGATGTGAATCAATGAATAAGTGACAGTAACATAATATCTTAGTTACTTTTTACTCGCTTGCTGGGACAAATACCTGACATACAAAATGAAGGAAGGAAAGGTTTATTTAGCTCACAGTTACTGGAGGTTTCAGTCCATATTTGGCTAGCCCAAGGCTAACTGGAACAGGGCAGAGAGCATCCAGTTCATGGTGGCAGAACAGCAACAATCATGACATACCAACCCTTCTCCCAGGGAGCACTGAGATGGCAAATGAGACTGGGCATGGTGGCATGCGCCTGTAATCCCAGTGCTTGGCAGGATGAAAACAAGAGGATCGCTGGGAGTCTGATGTGTGCAGTGAGATCCTGTAGACCCTGTACTAAATACATAGAAAGGAAAAGCCACCCAATCTGAACATGGCTGAGCAAAAGCAGGAGTAGCTGGCCTCCCAAGGCACATGACTATAATCCCAGCACTCTAGGTGGCCAGGGCAGAAGGGTCATAGATCAAGCTTGAGCAATTCAGTGACTTAACAAGACCCTTTCTCAAAGTGAAAAGTAAAAAGGGCCACGAATGTCACTTCAAAACATCTCAGAGATAAACTTGAGGCTTTTATAGGTAAATGGACACAACTAGAGACCATAAGCAAAGTAAGTCACACTTGCATATATAAACATATTGTCCCCCTAGTGTAAACTGAGAAGAATAAGATCCAAATGGTATAACAGATACAATGAAAAGGAAAAAAATATTGCTCAAGAGAAAGAATAACTGCAACAGGGAAAATGAGGAGAAGATAGATAGATAGATAGACAGATAGATAATCTCCATAGCCAAGTTAATGTTTATACTGTTGACCAATCCTACATGCCCATATCTAATAATCTAAACAACTACTTTCAAGATAATGGGCAATATAATAATCATCATTAATTTCCTATTGTTACACGATAGGCAGTCAGATAGGGCCAGGCCCACCAGGACAATATGGAAAACAACTTGACTATGCAGCTTTGCAAGGAACAGGTACCTGTGGGCCAGACTTTGAAACAAAAGAGTAAAGAAATGCCCCATCAACTTAAAGTTATGTGTCAGGGATTGACATTCTAAATGAGTATCATCACCCTAAAAGAGTCTAAAGGAGCCAGAAACTCAACCCCAACAGAAAAAAAAACCCTTATTCCATATGCATGCCCTCTTGCTACGTGACTTGCTTCCCAATTTGCTCCCAATTTAATCAAATTTACCTGAACAGTGATGCTTGTAATCTCATTGGCTGACCATGACTTTGTCCCACCTCATGACCACCTAAGCAAGTTCCCCTAGTTTCATCTTAGGTCCACCTTATCACATGGTTTTGCCCTATAATCTCCCTAAAGAAAGACAATTCCAGGGGCAGCCCACTCACCTCCCTCTTCTGTTCCCCTCTTGGACAGAAGCTTTCTTTCCCAATAAATATTCTATTCTAAACCCCCATCTTATTCCTAAAATTCATTCCTCGATTTTAGAGAACACGAACTTGTCCAAGTGTTTTTCAGGTTAAAGGATCAGTTTTTCTTCCTGCATCACTATCATCTTGTTTTGAAATTCTGTATCATTTTTATTATTTTTTTTCTTAAAATTTAAAAAAACAGGTGGCTAAGCCTTACGGAGGCCAAATTAAAGACCAGACATCCAAACAGCAGGCAAGAAATATGTGCTTTCTCCATATCTAGTCCTGTCTTTCCAGGAATACACACAGGTGTTTGAGTTCCCAAGATGGCACTTTCTAGAGCCCCAGGAACATGCCTACCCTGGTCAGATACCTCTCCAATTTAAATTTCTAAGACAGGATCTGACTGGAAGTTTCTGTCCAATCATATCACCAAGGGAATAACTCTATGACCAAGAGCTCAAGATTAGTAGTTAAAAATGCATCTTCAAAACTATGCACTAGCTGGGGACTTAGTTCAGTGTTGCAGAACCTGCCTGGCAAGCCTGAGGTCCTGAGTATGAGTCCTTGTGTTTTTGTTTTTTTTTTTTTTTTTAAAAAGCCTACATGCTTAAGAAATGGCAAATCACTACTCTAGGCTGAGGGAAACATGGAAGTAGAGCACAGGGAGCACATCGGTCCTTCAAACCAGGTTGCACAGGAAGCCTGGTATAAAAGTATATTTTATAGGACGAGGCACCAATACTGCAGGCTGCAACCCATGATAATGTTACCGTAACATATTTCAGCTATTACATCTATTCTATACTTTATTCCAAAAAGGAGGCCTGCCAGGCATGGTGGCACATGCCTGTAATCCCAGCATTTGGGAGGCTGAGGCAGGAGGATCAGTGCAAGTTCAAGATCAGCCTGGACTACAAAAGTGAGCTCAAGGCCAGCCTGACTGCGTAGCAAGACCCTGCCTCAAAAAGACACCCCCCCCCAAAAAAAAGACCCCCCAAAAAAGGAAGCCTGAGCAGGTTGTTAAAAAAAAAAAAAAAAGGAGGCCAACTTCTAATGTTTTTCCAGAACAGAAGAAAAATGAATATGACTTTGCAATGGTTAATCACCTTCAATGAATGCTCAAGAAATTTAAATACAAAGGATTTAATAAGCAGACAATGAGGCAGAAGAATCACTGAGTTTGAAGTCAGCTTAAAGTATATAGCAAGACCCTGACTCAAAAGAAATGACAGAGAGAGAGAACAAAAAATAGAAGATGAATATAGTACACTAAGTCAAGGTCAACTTGTAAGACCCAGATGAACTGAACAAGCATGGTGGTAGATGTGGAAGGCCCACCATAGGCCAGCAGCATGAAAGGAGAGCTGCTGGGGAAGCTGGTATGCTGTTGATTCTCCTGGAGAAGCTTGGTAAAATTAAAGAGGCAATAAAGGATGAGTGGTGGCCAATGGTTTAAAGGAAAAATACTTGAAGCAAAATTTTTAGGGTGTTGTGTGTGCTCCTATAATGGTGAATATGTGTCATGCATTCATCAAAACCTATACAATTGTACATTATAAAGAATGATACTTAGCGCCGGGCGTGGTGGCGCACGCTTGTAATCCCAGCACTCGGGAGGCTGAGGCAGGAGGATTGGTACGAGTTCGAGACCAGCCTGGGCTACAAAAGTGAGCTCAGGACCAGCCTCAACTGCATAGCGAGACCCTGTCTCAAAAAGACAAAAAAAAAAAAAAAAAAGAATGATACTTAATGTATATAAATTTTAAAAGAAAATTATTTAGGACATTGGAAGATCAATCCCAAGAAAGCATTCAGATTATTCCAAGAGAATGTTTAGATATGGTGGCCTATGTCTATAATCCCAGTAGGACTGCAAATTTGAGCTCAGCCTAGACAACTCAATGACTTACTGAGACCCTGTCTAAAAATAAACACTAAAAGAGAGCTGGCCATATAGCTCAGTGTGATGGCCACAGGTTCAATCCCACCAAAAGAATCTAACTGTATTAGTAATCTATAAAATAATCTCACTAAAGAAAATGATGAAAAGGCACTAACCCTAAGTAAGTAACTTTGGCAGTGAGTGGAATCTGTCAGATTAAAAGCAGAAGGGATCTCACATAAGAATTGTCTGTAGTTGATAAAATTATTTTCCATGGAGGTGCAGGGTAACAACTCTGATACTGCTGTACATGGATGCTGGAACTCAGAAATTAAGAAGATGGGCAGGAGATGATGGAAAGCAAGTTTCTTCCTATTGAAGCAGGGAGGGGGGCCAGGGGGGTTACAGATAAACAAGAGGAAGAAACTAGGCTATCCATGTGGTAGTGCATTAGAGATGGAGATATCAGGTTGTTAAACATGTATAAAACTCAATACAGGCACAGATGGTTCCACACAGAAATATTTATAAAAATGTGCATACATGCATAACATGCACGTTTTCCTTCTATCCATTGAGAAAACCTAAAAAAAGTGACACCCCGATAGTAACGAGTATACAACATGCCCAGCTCTTTCTAATACCATGTTCCAGTGCAGAAATGGAAATTCTAAAACCAAGGAAAAAATATACAAGCCAGAAAAGCATTGTTCAAAAATGAATGAAGTACTCAGAAGCTCACAAAACTCCAGAATGACAGGGGCACATCACTGTAAGGCAGAAACAAGGTGAAAGAACCCTCAGAGGCCACAAAAATGAAAATTTTTGAGCAAGGAAATACTAGACATTAACTTGAAAAAAAAAAATACTAGACATTAACAAAAAGAAAATAAACACAGCAGCCCTTTAACCACCCATGCTTTCACTTTGCATAGTCAATTGTAGTCCAAAATGTAAAATTCCAGAAATAAATTCTTAAGTTTTAAATTGTACCCCCCAGAGTAACATCTCACTCAGTTCTGCCCTGTCCAGAACATGGCCGTCCTTCCGTCCCGCGCCACCCCGTCCAGCACATGAGCCGTCCTTCTGTCCTGCATATCCATCATGTACATGCTACCCACCTCTTAGTCACTTCACAGCTATCTAGGTTATAAGATAACTGCCACAGTGCTAGAAGTGCACAATATAGGATTCAGTATTCTACCACAACTGAGGCATCTGCTCGAGGGCCTGGAATATACCTCTTACTGGAGATCAAGGGGGACTGCTGTGAAGTTGTCTCACAGATAAGGGGAGACAACTTTATACATGATTCCATATTGATATGACTAATACATAAATGGAAGGAGACAAAGCTCCCAAGCAGAACTCCAAATAAATTTTGTAAATACCTCATCCTTGAGAGCTAGCATAACCCAGCACCCTTTAAGCATCGCTTGGGCATAGGAACTTTCTTCCTTACAGTGTGTGAGGAACAGAGGGAAGGAGGAAAGTAACCTCCTAGTGGATAACCCTAAAATCTGCTCCTTCCAGGCAGGTGATTACAGTCAGCAACACCCCCAGGTACTGTAGAGGGCATGTGCCCTTACCATCCACGATGAACAAGATACCTTACTGCTGTGATCCTGCTTGCCAAAGCTATTGCTGTCACGTGAATCTAATCATGAGAAAACAGAAGGCAAACTCCAGGAGGGGCATCCTATAATACCCCTGACTAGCACTCTACAAGCCTTCAGGTTCATCAGAAACAAAAAAGTCTGCGACAGTATCCCCACAGGAGGAGCCTAAGCGAGACAGGACAGCTGAATGTAATCCGGTATCTAAGAGACCAGTTAAAAGCTAAAGAAATCTGAGGAAACCACATCTGAATGAATAATGAGGTACCAACGCTGCTTCATTAGTTCCAACACGTGCACCACATTAATGTAAGATGTTAATAATAGGGAAACTGTAGGCTAGGGGAGGTAGACAAGAACTCTGTAGCATCCACTTTATTCTTCTGTACATATGAAACTGTACTAAGATAATAATACTATGATCTATTAATTTGAGTGAAAGGAAAGAAGAGCAGGAGGACAAGGGCTCTACGGTGGCCCCGCGACCCTGTGCCCTGCTGTCTGTCAGGTGTTTCCAGCAGGCTCCATCTCAGCGCTGCATACCCATCTGGGCAACCCCTTAGCTCTAAGATGTAACCATGGGCACTCAGCAACAGTAGCTATTTTTGAGGGGCAGCAGGACTTTCCAGAAATATTGTCAGTGGGTAACAGGGTTTCACAGGGTGTCAAATCACTTGGGACTTCAATTACAGGAGCAACTTAAAGTTGAAAGAGAACCCTCCTTGGAACACTTCACAGAAAAGAACAAGAGGCAAAGCCCAAGACCACCAAGGACTGAAATGCATCCTTCACTTATCTGAGCCATCTGCCAGGGTGGCCAGTCTCCTCTTACTGAAATTCTGTAAAGGCAGACAGCCAAAGCCTACAAAAATCGGAGCTGTTGCGGGAAGGGGTGGGAGGAGGACACAAATTCTGACTAACACTGACCCTGGTTAACACCTTGTTGTCCCCTAGGTCTCTTAGAAGTTGAATTTCTATCCAAACACCAGTGTGCAGCCTGCTGCTCATCAGACTACAACCATCACTGTGAAAAGAGAAAGGACAAATAAACACACGCACTGAAACTGGAAGAGACTGCAAAGCATGATGAGGAAATAAATGTATCAGGTCAAACAAACTTTACCCTTGTTTTCTTCTTGGTTTTGGTCTTGGTTTTTGAGGGGGGTTTTGTTTGGTTGGTTTTATGGGGTGTGGTTTGTGCTGAGACTTGAATTTGGGACCTCATGCTTGCCAGGCACGCACTGCGCCACTGAGTTACTCCCCAACTCTCTTCTCATATATATCTTTTAAGGGACTGGGGTTCAAACTCACAACCTTGCACTTGCCAGGCAGGCACTCGTGCCACGGAGCTATCTCCCCAGCCTCTTCTCATATTTTTAAAAGTTAAAGTTATTATTAAGTACAACTTTAACCTTCTAAAACCTTGAAACTGTGGCCAAGGAGATAGCTCAGTGGTCTAAGCACCTGCCTGGCAAGCGCCAGGACCCCGGTTTGATCCCCAGAACCTCATACTGTACCAGCCCTGTATCAAACTGGTCACTGAAACTGAGCAAGGTAGCACACACCTGTAATCCCAGCACTTGGGAAACTAAGACAGGAGGATCACTATGAGCCTGAGCTGCGTAGCAAGATCCTGTACCAAATAGATAAATAAATCTTTTTTAGGCCAGGTGTGGTGGCACACGCCTGTAATCCCAGCACTTGAGAGGCTGAGGCAGGAGGATCAGTGCAAGTTTGAGACCAGCCTGGGCTACAAAAGGGAGCTCAAGGCCAGTCTGAACTGCATAGCGAGATCTTGCCTCAAAAAGACAAATAAATAAATAACTTTGAAATTGTGAAGCATATTTTCCCCTGGCTGCTGCACCTCCCTCTGAATTCAGTGGCATTCACAGATCAGGCTCATGACAGACAGAAGGGCTAACTTCCAGAGCTTTAGCTTTCTCAAGGAAAATCTTCAACCACATTCACACTCCTTTTGTAAGACTGAAACACAAGCTCAAGCTGGAACAAATACATGTGCTAGAAGCAGCATCATTTAGTCCAAAACCACCTTCACCAGAATGATCATGTAAAAACTATTTGAAGATGGGGCCCAGCAGGATGGCTCAGTGGTCTAAAGCACCTGCTTAGGAAAGCTTAGGTGGCTGCAGGGACCGTGGTTCGATCCCTGGCACCACATGCTGCGCCAGCCCTCCCCTCAGGGCAGGCTGAGCAGACCATAAAAGTAAATAAACAAACAAAAGTTAAAAAAAAAAAATACTATTTGAAGAGTCTGATGAAAGGAAAGATACTGAATCAGTTGGATGAGGAATTGGCCAACTTTGTCTTTAAAGGCCCAGAAAGTCAGGTGGCATTTGTCCTAACCACTCACTCTGCCCTGCAAGGCCAGGACAGCTATCCTCAGTACATAAATGAAGGGTAGTCGCTGTGCTGTAATAAAATTTTATTTACAAAACCAAACAGAAAAGTAAATTTTTATCTACAAGGTCTACTTTGCCAATCACTGAATTAGATAATTACCTTTTAAAAAAACTAAAATAGCCATCCATTTCAATTTCAGTAACAGACCAAAACCTCAATTTTTCATAAATCAGAAAAAAAATTAAAATAAATAGACATCTCCTTCACATGTTCATTAAAGAAACCTAGTTATCAGTAACACACTGTGAACAATATGTACCTGATACAACCAAGGAAAACGTGGCCACGACCACCTCTGGGGGCTTATTTGCCCTAAGAAGAAGTACTGGAAAGAAACACACACCCTATGCAAGAGACTAGAACTTCTTGAGGCCCCCAAAGTTCATTTTTTTCTGTCACTCTCTTCCTAAGGCCCTCCCCTTGCCTGGGAACTTTCAGTTAGCTATTACACTGTCCAGAACAAGTTCAGCTCCATAAGGTGACATAGAAGACTACGAGCCTTACCGGTCCCTCTCCCACATGTCTGCCTATTCCCTGCATGACCTCCTAGCAACATAAGAAAACTTCCTGTACTTTCAACAGTAATTTTCCCCAGAACTTTTGAGTTTCCAGACTCTCAGCTGAGAGGACCACAGAACTTATCATTTAAAGCAGGACATCTCTGAAACAGAAATGAGTACCATTAATAATCATAGAACACAAATAATTACAGAAGAAAAAGACAAACCACAATGTAAACTCATTTAGAATTTATTGTGTCTGGGCATGGTGGCACATGCCTGTAATTCCAGCACTTGCGAGGCAGAAAATAGGAGGATCGCTATGAGTCTGAGCTGCAGAGTGAGACTCTGCACAAAAAACAAACCAAAAGAAAACCTAGAGAATTTATTCATGATGCTTCTTGGTTGTGAAAATCACTGCAAACCAGTTCTACTACATGCCTCCTCATCCATCAAGGCCCAGGTCAAACACTGCCCTTTCTCATACACCTGCTGACCCTTTTTTGGCAGAAGTAACCATTCCTGGGGGCCAAGGAGATAGCTCAGGGGCACAAATGCCTGTCTGTCAAGTGCAAGGACCTGAGTTCAATCCCGGGTTCAGCAAAAAGAAGTAACCATTCCTTCACCTTTATTTCCATCTCAGCCTACCACATGGTATTTCTCATAATTGTCTACACATACGTTTCCTCTGAAAGTAGGGATGCTAGCCCCTACTCTCCCGATTAGTGTAGGAACTGCCTCATAGTTTATGCCAGGAAACATTTATTCATTTTCTTATAATAACTAACTACTTATTTTACTCTCAAAAGCAACCTTTGAAAAGCACAAACCGGTTGTTCTCAATGAGGGCCCATTCTGTACCCTCTCCAACTCCAAATTACATTTGCAAAGTCTAGAGACATTTTGGTTGTCAAAACTGAGGAAAGGCCAGGTTTGATGGTGTGTGCCTATAATCCTAGCACTTGGGAGGCTGAGGCAGGAGGAGCAGTGCAAGTTCAAGACCAGCCTGGGCTACAAAAGTGAGCTCAAGGCCAGCCTGAACTGCATAGCGAGACCCTGTCTCAAAAAGACAAAAATAAAAAATAAAACTGAGGAAGATGCATTAGCAGCCAATGGACGGAGAGTGAGGGGCTGCTAGGGGCCATCCAGAGTGCACAGGACCATCCCCAACAAAGACAGTGCTGAAATGGAGACACCTTGGAACAGACATAGAACTTAACTCACTTCCTCACAAAATTATTATAAAATCTGGAATATGGCGAAGGGAAATCATGAACATTTTTAGCACATATAACAAACATTCAGAAAGCAAATACTTTTGAAATCTGGAATAATGTAGTAAGTAAAGATGGTGGGGCTTCTTGTATAGACTCATGAATTGTTCTAAAAACAGTGACAGTACACATGCCACGCAGAGTGCTTTGAACACTACTCTCAGAAAAGATTGCTAATTCAATACACGAGCAGTACACCACCCATGCGGCGGAAGTAACACTGTAACTGGAGCTTTCTCAGTCAAGCACAAAATCAAAAGGAAAGGAAAAGCTATAAACTCTGGGTCCTTCTCAGGTCACTGGCATTTGAAATCTACAGTAAATAAAACTTTTATCATTACAAAAGTTGAGTTTTTCAACTGTCTTGTCTTAGTTATTTTTCTCTCATTACGGGGACAATACACAAGTTAGGAAGGAGAGGTGTACTTAGCTGACCGTTTGGGGAGGTTTCCATCCATAATCAGCTGGCTCCAAGGCAGCATGGCACAGGAGCGCAGCAGAAGACAGCAAAAGCAACAAGAACAAAAAAGGGAGGACGAGCCTCTGTTTCTCCCTTAGACCATGCGCAGGCTCCCTGCCCTCGGCCATCTTGGGTACAGCGCTCACACCATCTCTGTGCCTGCTCTTGCCAGGATGAGGATGTTTACCAGTGAGGACCCTGGCCCTCTGCTGAATCACTTGGTAAAACTTCCAGACTTTATTTTTCATTAACTTTATTGAATATCAATAATTATATAGCATATTAAACATTGTAGAGAAAATTTGAAATGTGAAGGATATAAGATGTAGACAAAGTGAATTTTACAAAAATATTTCTGGAATGAACACATGGCATGAGATTAATAACAGACTGCAAATCGTGAATTAATTATTTACAAACTTGAATACAACAATAAAAATTGCCTAAAATAAAAATGAAGAATTTATGGATCAGTCATGTAACAGTTTACTTTGTAACCCTAATCAAAAAACTTACATTCATATAATCATCATTCTCAAAATAGAAGGGAGTAGGCAATAAATATTTAAAGATTGAAAATTTCTAAGCGTAATTGAAATTATAGCACTACATTTCCAAGAAAATGAACCTTTGTATAAGAAATATGAATAAAATCATACCAACATATACAAAAATGAAACTGTCCAAAGCTAATTGTAAGGAAAAAATCATTAAAGCATAATATATATACATATATATATGTATATATATAGGAGGAGCAAAATTAAATAGCATTTTAGTCTACATTAGAAAAAAAGGAGCAAGTAGGTAAGAAGCTAGACTAATTAATTCCAAGGACTGAAAGAAAAAAAATCTGTCCTCATTGAATTTGATACTTAGTAAATATACCTTTCAAAACTAAAAGTAAAATATTTTCCAGTTATACAAACACAAAATATTCTAATATCTCCAAACATAGCATATAAAAAATAACAAAGACCGTAATCCAGAAGGCAAGAGAAGTTGCTGTATGACCCTGGATAAAGAATAAAGAGCTCTCTTGGGCCAGGTGGGATGGCTCAGTGGTCTAAAGCGCCTGCTTAGGAAAGCTTAGGTGGCTTCAGGGACCGCAGTTCGATCCCCGGCACCACATGCTGCACCAGCCCTGCCCTCAGGGCAGGCTGAGCCAGCCATGAAAATAAATAAATAAACAAACAAAAGTTCTGAAACAAGGAAAAAAAAAAAAAAAAGAATAAAGAGCTCTCAAAATGGTAATTATGCAGGACTATGTAAAATATAATTATATTAGATGAACCCATTTAAAAGGTTATTGAAGATTTCTGCAAAACAGTATCAATTTCATGTTAGATTATATACATAATTGTGTGTGTGTATGTGTATGTGTGTGTGTGTGTGTAAAAGACAAGGAAGAACTAATACAAAGTCAATGGAAAATAGACATATACTTTTGAAAGTTTCTAATACTAAGAGAAAATATCATGCCATGTCTTATAAGTAGATTGTAAGTCAAAGATATAGTATAAATCATAAAACAAAAATTAAAATTAAGTTATATTCAGAAGATTAATTAAATATTAATTAATTACACATTAAATATTTCAAAACAATATTCCAGAATTAAAATTAAATTGTGAATCCAACTAAGAGGCCACAAAATTGTGTGTCATATGTACAAATCTGTGATAAATTGAGAGTACTCACACAGTATTTGAATAGGTTAGTATATACAAAAATATCAACTAAGAAAAAGTCATGATAGTAAAGAATTGCTAAGAATAAAACACAGCATAAAGACTGGAATGGCAAATATATGACCAGCACTTCTAACAGCTTGGGGATAGGATATCACACAAAGTTCTAATATGTCATGAATGATGCTTACTGGTGGCCAGGTATCACTTGTGGGACTGAGTTACTGCTATTTCCTTGATATCCACCCTGTAGAACCAAATAGGATGCAGAGGTCCATTTGTAGAACATGGTGATGGAAATATTTTTGCTGCTGTATTCAAAAGAATAATTGAACAACTGCTGTTGTATACCATTTTCTCCTGTGTTTAATTATTTGTCCTATTTAGTGGGTTCTTTCCATTCTCCTTCATGGAGCTGTGGTCATTTTGATCCCTCTCTAGAATATCTTTCAGTATCTTGTAGGGTTGGCTTTGTTATCATGAAATTCCTTAGATGTTATTTGTCACAGAAGTATTTCACTTCTCCATTATATTTGAAAGAGAGTTTTCCAGGATATATCAGTTTGGGTTGGAATTTGTTTTCTTGCAAGACTTGTAGTACTTTGCTCCATGATCTTCTTGACTTGATGGTATGTTTGGAGAAATCTGCCATTATTCTGATGGATTTTCCTTTAAATGTGATCTGCTTCTTTTCTCTAGTGGCTTTTAGTATACTGTTCTGGTGCTGAATTTCTGGGATATTATATGTCTGGATATACTTTTAACTGAGTTGATGTTATCTGGAGTTCTATATGCTTTGGTTACTGAATGTCAGATTGCTTTCCCATATTTGGGAAAATTTCTGCTATTACTTCTGTCTGTATTTTTTATATCATGGTATTGACTCCTTCTTTCTCACTGATGCCTTATTAGTCTTATATTGTTCATCTTTGCATCATCTTGCAGATGTTCAATTATTTTTTTCTTGCATGCTAGTTGTTTTTAAGAGATCGTTTCTTCACTTTTCTCTAGCTGCAATGGTGTCTTCAAGGTCTGAAAGTCTATTTTCACTTTCATTTAAACAGTTTTGCCAGCTTAGGATTGAGGTTTTAATTTCCTGTGTAGTACTTTAAATCTGTTTCATGCATTCTATTTCTTTCCTATACTGCTTATTCAAGGATTCTATCATTTTTCTATTCTCTACTTTTTTTATCAGTGTCTTCTTTCATTATAGTTATCATTTCTTTTTTCACTTCGGAAATTACTTCTGATCTGATTTCTTCTATACCTTTCTGCAGGTGTTTCTTTACTTCAGGCACTATTATTTTCAGGTGTGTGATTTCCAATTTCTTCTATGCTATTGTTTCCTGCATTTGTTCCACGTAGGCTCGGGGCCTTAGAGCACATTTTGCTCTTTCTCTTCGTCATTTTGTACAGCCCTGCCTTCTGACTTTTGGTGTAGAGCTTTGGTAGAGTTCTTACCTTAGCACCAAGTGCAGATCTCCCAAGTTCAAATTCATTCAGGTGGGTGTGGCTTGGGTCTGGTTGCCGAGCTCCACTTCTTCCTGCTGCAGCCCATGGAACTGAACTTGCTGTGCCACTCTGGCAAGATGTTCTGCTCCTGGATCAGCTGAGTGGTTCTTGCCTCTAGACTTTCCAAGTTGACACAATGAATAATATCTTTGAGCTATGTCCTTTATACCCCATGATGTAGAACTACTGAATGACTTACTCAAGTCTCTAGCCTTCTCCACTTAACAAAATGTATTCTTCAGACTTAAAATGTACTATCTTATATAAAAGAGATTTGGGGTTAGATTCCCAGAGTGTCATGTAGGGGGTGGGGCAGGGACATGCTGGAAGGGCAATTGAAACTGGGTGTGTTGGTGTACAATTATAATCCCAAAGCTTCTGAGGCTGAAAACAGGAAAGTCCAATCTATGTAATGAGACCCTGTATACCTCATACTAAATATAGACAGACAGACAGACAGACAAATGCTTAAAGACAGAGGATTGGGATGGGGAGGTGGCTCAGTAGAATAAGCACCTGCCTGGCAAGTGCAAGGCCCCAAGTTTGATCCCCACTACCACAAAAGCAAACAAACAAACAAACCTGTTCTATAAGGAAGATATTTTTTAAAAACATAGAGGATTCTTTCAACCACATCACCTTATAAAATTAATTTATTTAAAAAATCCTCACCATCATCTAATTAACAGTTTTCCTCATAACAAATCTTAAACTTCCTCAGTAGTAGAAGTCTACACTCTGACGTGTACCTGCTAACTCTTCTATATAACTGAGTCTGAAATATTTCCTATGCCCTCCTCCCTTCATAAATACAATCTTCATCAAATCTACCTTCCTTGAATGCCCAGGTTCGCCTTAATATTTTTAAATTGTACCATAGTGATGAAATTGTCACAGCCCATTACAAAAGAGATAGAGGCTTCCTCCTTGCTAACAGTCCCCTCCATATGCCATAAACATGGCCAGTCTAGGGACACCTATTTTTCTTGTTAAAATTCTTCAGAGTTGGGTTGGGGAGATAGCACAGCAGTCTAAACGCTCCCTGGACACGCAAGGACCTGAATTCAATCTCTGGTACAGCATGCCATGCCAGCCCAGCAGCCGGGCCTCATGGCACACCCCTGCAATCCCAGCACTAGAGAGGCTGAGACATTATGGAGGATCATTATGAGTCTGAAGTGCATAGTGAAACCCTATGTCCAATCAATCAATCAAACAAACAAAGAACATTCTCAGGGTCACCCTCCAAGCCAGACACATGTCTGCTTATTGCAGTCAGTGCACTCATCTCTGGACTTGGTCCACAGTTTCTTCTCATTAGGATCTGGCACAAAGCAATTAATCAGAATCCCTTATCTAAAACATGCGTGCTACCACAGATGTGGAATGCCACCCAAGGGTCCATGTACTGAAGGCATAGTCCCCAGCTCAGCCCCACAGGAAGTAGTGGCACTTTGTAAGGCAGATGTGGAGAGAGGTCTCCCATCACGCAGGCATGCCTTGAAGGGCACGGTGGGACCTGGCCCCTTCTTTTCCTCTTCCCCACAGGAGGTAAATGGTCTTACTCAACCACACACGCCTTGCCATGACCTGGTGCCTCACCATGAGTCAAAAGTCAGTGAAGCACTGATCTTGGATAGAAACCTCCACAATGGGAGACTAAAATAAACTTATTGTCTTTGTAACCTGATTATCTCAGACTTATGCTACAGTGACAGGAAGCTCACTAACACAACTGGCAAAGAGGTTAAATGACTGTATGTTTGGAATTCTACCAGGCAAAAAGCTGTGCAGTCTGTGAAGTCTCATTTTGTGTACCCATGGGAGTTCTTATCCCATGCCTTAAGCCTAGTGGTAAGAACCAGGAAGGATTCCATATAGCTAAGGAGGAAGAAGCCATTAAAAAAAAAAGGCACAAAAAAATAGCTTGTGTAGAAAGAATGAAGGAAAATAACACAGAAAAGTAATCATAAGCCACAAGCAGTAAAATAAGGACTTTAAGCTCCCAGGGGCTATATTTAGGTGACTTACATTTGCAACAATCACCTTCTACTCCTCAAATGCAAATAACCTTTAAGAAAAATAACTGACATTTGCAGATGTTACTTAAGACTTCACAGAAAATGAGCACTTAGTACTTACAAAACTTTAATTCAGAAGTATTGATTTAAAAAAAAAAAACAAGCAACACATAACCAAAGCATCCTGTCCATTTGGCATCTATCTTAACCTGCCTACAAAAATAAGTAAACAAATGAAACCACTAATTGAGTTTCAACAATGACTCATACTTCTATCTCAAGGTGACTTTCAAACTTTATCTATTTGTTCCCAGACAGCAACTATTATGTGCACCAGGTCCTCCTTGCTCCCATACCTGCAGCAGAAAAAGTCCCAGGCACCAACAGCTGATCGCACTGGGAATGCTCTGATGGCCAGGGCACCTGGGCGTAACCTCAGCTGAACCAGAAATTTAATGTGAGGATACCAATAATGTGCACCAAGGGGCCAGCCAAATAGCTCAGCAGATTAAAGCACCTACTAAGGCAGATGCAGGGGCCAAGGGTTTGATCTGCAGCCTGCCATGCCGGCCCTAACCTCAGGGCATGCTGAGGTGGGGACTAAGGCCAGGTGTGGCGGCATGCACCTACAATCCCAGCACCTGGGAGGCTGAACATAGGAGAATCACTGTGAGTCTGATCTACATCGTGAGACCCTATAGACCCTGTACTAAATACATAAAATAATAATAATAATAACAACAACAATGTGCACCAAGAAAGGTAGAAAGAAAAATCACTATCCAAAATCAATCTGTTAGCCGGACGTGGTGGCTCACGCCTGTAATCCCAGCATTTGGGAGGCTGAGGCAGGAGGATTGGTGTGAGTTCGAGACCAGCCTGGGCTACAAAAGTGAGCTCAAGGCCAGCCTCAACTGCATAGCGAGACCCTGTCTCAAAAAGACAAAAAAAAAAAAAAAAAAAAAAAATCAATCTGTTAACAGGTCTGTGTTTAGTAAGTACTGGTAACATTTGACCTGAGCTACACAATGGCAATATCTACCCCTACACTCTCCAAGCCTGCACCTCATTCCATCTACCTGAGAGGAAGAACTCTTCGAGCACAGCTCATAGGTCATTGCCACAGGCACTGGAAGGCATCAGAAAACACTCAACATCCATTCTTGAAGAAAGAAAATTTAAACGTAGAGTTGGACTGACATTCTAGTCAGAAACAAAGTAAGACTGTCATCTGCCACTAGCACTTTTTTTTTTTTTTTTTTTTTTTTTTTTTTTTTTTTTTTTTTTTTTTTTTTTATCTAGGGATTGAACTCCGAACCTTGCCCTTCTCAGGGAGGCACTTATGCCAATGAACTATCTCCCCAGTCCTACTAGCACTATTTATTTATTTTTACTTTTCTATTTTGTTGATACAGGATTTCACTACTCAGTTTGGACTCATAGGGATCCTTCTGTTTCAGCCTCCCCAGGGCTGGGATTACAAGTGTACACCACCGTACCTGGTTTGGAGGCAGGAATGGCATGCGATACCAGGAATCAAACTCAGGAAGCGATGCTTCCCAGGCAGGCACTTAGACTACTAAGCTATCGCCCCAGCCCCCCCTACTAGCATCTTTTTAAACATGAATCTGGAGAATCTGATCAATATAATTAGAGAAGGAAAAGCTTCATGAATACAAACTTAACATAAGAATAGTAAGTTCAAATATAGACAAAATAAGCTATTCTGAAGTATAATTAAAGAAAAGACTTTTAATGACAGTCACAAAATAAAAAGGGAAACATCTGCAATGAACTTAACAAGAAATGTGCAAGTCTTCCATGAAGAAAACTTCTTAAAAAACGTTCCAAGGCATCACTAAAAATGACCGCAATAAATGAAAAACATACTACATCCGGGGAAATGTTATACCATCAAAATATTCATTTTCCATAAGTTAACCTCAAAGCTCAATATTATTTCACAAAAAGCAATAATGAACTATCTGGCAGAGGGGAGTAACATTACAAGAACATTGAAAATCTACAGAGAACAACAGCCAAGAAAATTCTGAAAATGGAATGGAAAGGACCTCCACCAAAAATTCAAATATATACCTGCAACCATTAAAACAGTATGTACCTAGTACATGAACAGCGACGCACATTAGCAGAGAGCAGCAGTCCTGAAACAGACTCCCATGGATGTGAATGCAGAGTACCACAGATGTGGCAGATCATGAGCGATGTAATAAATGTGGAGCCACCCAAAACAAAAGCTACGTATTTCTTATCTGACAATATCAAGTTTAAGGGGCCAGGGAGATAGCTCTGTGGCACAAGTACCTGCCTGGCAAGTGCAAGGTCATGAATTTGAACCGCAGTCCCACAAAAAAAAAAAAAATCAAGTTTAATGTCAAGATAAGTTATAGGTGAATCAAAGTTTAAAACAGAAAAACTAGAGGACCGGCCACATAGCTCAGTGGACTAAAGTGCCTGCTTAGGCAGAGCACAACAGCTGGGGTTCAATCCCCCGCATGCTGCTAGCCCTGCCACCAGGGCATGCTGACACTGGGTATGGTGGCACACACCTGTAATCCCAGCTCTTGGGAGGCTGACCACAAGTGGATCACTATGAGTCCAATCTACGTAGTAAGACCCTGTAGACCCTGCCTGTCATGGTTTGTGTCTAGTTGTCCCCCCAAAGCCTCATGCAATCATGGGGCATGGCTTCTATAGATTGAGACTTGATTCATGATCCCTGGGATTGTGTTTTAGTACTGATGGGATTATTGGTCTGAGTAAGGCTGAGACTATAGGTGTGGTCTAGGGTGGATATCCTAAGGCAGAGAGCCTGAATGTAATATAAAGAGCAACAGAGAGACAGACTCAAGCTGTTGGTGTTGCTCTGCTGCCGTGTTTGGTTGGCTGTCTCTGTTACCATTTTGTTGCTGTTCTGCTGCCATGAACTGCTGCTTTCTGCCATGTGCCACTCAGCCTTAGATCCAGCCAAGAATGGACTAAAACCTCCAGTAATTGTGAGCTAAACAAACCTTTCCTTCCTTCATTTTGAGTGTCGGTTATTTGTCCCAGCAACGAGTGAAAAGTAACTAAGACACTGCCCTAAATACAAAAATAAATAAAAATAAATGAACAAATAAAACAGAAAGAATAAAAGTATCCAAGATATCTCACATTACTTTTTTCTAATGAGCCTGAAATGAAGATTTTTTTTAACTGTGACACTCTTACAAATAAAATTACACAGAAATTAAAAGTTGTACATGCTTTTTTATAAGTCTGCCAAAAGCAAAAACAAAGATGAATAACAAAATGTGAAAATTATGTGTAATCCCTATCACAGATAAAAGGCAAATTTGTCCAATTTATAAAGTTTCTACAAAATAAGTGAAGACCTCAGGGAAAAGTGATCAGGTAAAAAATATAAAGACAGCTCACAAATAAGAAACAAACATGACCCTTCAGTATATAAGAAAGGTCCAAATCCATTCACAGTAAGAGAAATGCACAGACCAAAACTCAACTAAATGCCTGGCATGGTGGCAGATGCTTACAATTCCAGCTACTCAGGAGCCTGAGGCAGGAGGTTCACAAGTTTCATGCCAGCCTAGACTGTCAAGGAAGAAAGAGACAGAGACAGAGATGGGGACAGGGATGGGGATGGAAATGGGGACGGGAACGGAGACTGTACTGGATTTCTAACTCACAGTCAACTTCTGACACCCAGCTGAATTAAACTAGCTTTGTGCTGGGTGCAGGAGGACCACCTGGGGATTGTTGCCAGCGGCATAAAGGCAGAACAGGAGAAGCTGTCGAAATGCTGTTAGGGAAGCTGTTGGAGCTGCTGGAAGCTGCTAGTTCTCTTGGGTTGCTCTGCTGGAGGACACTGCCATGCTTGGCTGTTCGGATGAATTTTTTTTTCTTTTTCTGTATTTTTAGGGAAGCAGCTAAAGGGTGTTCAAGGTCTCACTACTAGATCAGACTCCTAGTGATCCACCTGTTTACAGCCTCCCAAGAGCTGGGATTACAGGCATGGGCTACCATGCCCAGTCTCAACTACCATCTCAGCATGCCCTGGGAGCGGGTTGGCATGGCATGCCTGAGGATTGAACTCCCAGCCCCTGTGCCTAGTTGTAGGATCTTTAATCCACTGAGCTATTTGGCTGGCCCTGTCCTGATGAGCTTTGGAGGAGCTTTGATCCTTATCACTTCCTGGCTCTGTGAAGATGGTGCACTGTTCAGTCTCATGAAGAAGCTCATCGGATTGGCTTTCTTGGTGGAAACTCAGCTTTCTTAATTGCTGGAAGAGCACAGGACCTCCTTGTTGCTGAGGATGGCTGTGATACTTTTTGGGGAGCTCTGGTGGGTACCTTGAGTGTTGCTTCCTAGCTCCTGTTCAGATCCTTCAGTCTCCTAGCACAGATCCTTCATCCTGCTGGCATAGACTTTCTAGCTTCCACCACTGACTTTTGGGCCTTTCCAGCACAGATCCATGAAGTGGGCCTGCATGTGGTTTTGCTGTGGGCTGTAGGCCTCCAGTTGGAATTGTGGGAGACATTGTTTTGAGCACTAGGATTTCATCTGGACTCAGGCATGGTATTAGGATCCAGGCCTTCAGCTGGAGTCTTTACTATTTAGTGTGTGGATAGATTTCCTGCACTTGTTGTATATGATTCTCAGGTGATTCTTATAAACTAATATAAAGTATGTCCTGTATATTGTTCCCCTTGCAAAATCCCCAAACTATGACAGACAGAGAGAGATAGAGACAGAGACTGAGACCTGAACGGAAAAATTATTTTCTCTTCCAGACTGTAAGGAACTCCAAGGCTTTCATGCATGCCTGGGGACACACTCTTCCATTTCTGCACAGGCATGCACCATGTTCATGAGGGTCAACTGAGCAACAAACACCAGAATTAAAATTCATACACCTTCTGCTCAGCTATTTCCACACCCAGCAATTATCCCTCAGAAATGGGTACCGATCTGAGAAATGGCGTTGACACAGTGTCTGCAAGGAATGTTGTTTGTAACAGCAGAAACTGGAAACCAGGTGGTCACAGCAAGTCCGTGCAATATACTGCAGTGTAACCACAACAGAGAGGAGGGCGCCTTTTGCCTCCTGTGGTGGAGGGACACTGTAAAAGATTGTTAAGTAAAAGTTACCTAGCCGGCCGTGGTAGCTCACGCCTATAATTCCAGCACTTGGGAGGCTGAGGCAGGAGGATCGATGTGAGTTCGAGACCAGCCTAGGCTACCAAAGTGAGCTCATGGCCAGCCTGAACTGAACATTGAGACCCTGTCTCAAAAAGACAATAAATAAATAAATAAATAAATAAATAAGCTAATGAGTAGAATAGAAGATGAGAAAAGGGTGCTCAGATTCCCACACCTGTTTAAATAAACATGAAATGTCTCTGGAAGCACACACAAAACACCAAAAAACTTGCTGATTGCCTGATGCGGAGGATATGACTCAGAGGCAAGGAACAATTCATGCCATATCCTTGGAATACAACCCAGGTAAGTGTAACACCTATTGAAGAAGCAACACAAGCTCCTTTAAAATCTCAGTTTCATTCTTCACTCTGTGTCCAGTCCCCAACCACTTACTATGTTGGGGCTACTCTTTCTCCAAGACATCTGGCATATACCCATCTCCTCCCCAGCTGTCTGGCTACAATTCTACTCCCTGAGCAACTCTGGGGAGCCGGTCTCTGCATCTCCTCCAAGCTCCGCTCCGCAGCTGTTCCCTCGAGTCGGCCGCCCCTCCTCGCCCTGAAGACTGCCAGGGAGACGTGAGCACCACAGCGACCTTCAGGAGCCTTGGAGAGCACTACCCTGTGTCAATCCACCACCAAGAGAGCCTCGCATAACTTGCTCCCGCACTCATCACCATCGACCCTCCTCCAACCATGGCTTGCCCCTCTCCTCCATGAGGTAGAAACCACACTGCACCCCGCGCAGCAGGAGCTTTGGTGAGGCTACCCTGCCCTCCCACTCTCTGGAGAGCCTTGCTGAGCCACACCCTGCCTATCCACCATCACTACAAAAGTTACAAAAGGAAGGAATAAAAGGCAATCTCAGACAGGTCCAGGAAATAAAGTTGAAGGAGAACTTCAAAGTCATGCATCTGAAATTTCGAAGATGATAGCAACTGAAGCAAAGAAACTCCATGCCCTAAATTCCACCAGGCTATGGAGGAAACCAGATCACAGCCAGATCCATCTCCCCAAGAGGAAAACAGTTTCACCTAGAAGGAAGCAGCCACCACTCCTCATATTCCTGGGCGCCAGCCACCTAGGTGTCTACACTGCTCCACTGGCATTCAGAATTAATGTAAGTGACGACTGAAACACAAAAGTGGTCAAAGGGCCAGCGAGATAGCACAGTGGACTAAGCACCTGCATTGGCAAGCACAGAGACCAGGGTTCGATCCCTGGTACTGCATGCCATGCTGGCCCTGCCTGTGGGCGCTCTGAGCCAATGACTGAGTCTGGGCATGGTGGCACGCGCCTGAATCCCAGCACTGGGGAGGCTGAAAACAGGAGGGTCTCTACAAGTCCAAGCTGCACAGTGAGGACACTGTACCAAATACATAAAATTAAAAGAAAAAAAAAGTGGTCAAGTAATAAGTCTAAAGATACAAAAGGCATAAATCCCAGGGTGACCTTCTTTCTGCCAAGAGTCTTAAGAGTAAGAAAATAATGACAATGTAAGAAGTTACATAAGTAATGTCAACCACCTGGGCTTCAGTCTCCCTGTCACTTGAACTTAATAAGCACCTTATCTCCCCAGCGCACAGTAAAATATGTAAACTTTTAAACCATATATAATAAAATATAAACCAGCCAGTTATGGTTTTCTTCTACCTGAATATTATTAAAAAACATTACAGGGGCCCGGCAAGATGGCTCAGTGGTCTAAAGCGCCTGCTTAGGAAAGCTTGGGTGGCTGCAGGGACCGTGGTTCAATCCCCGGCACCACATGCTGCACCAGCCCTGCCCTGAGGGCAAGCTGAGCTGGCCATAAAAATAAATAAACAAACAAACAAAAGTTCGGAAACAAGAAAAATAAAATAAAATAAAAAATTCTTAAAAAAAAAAAAAAGGACATTACATGTTCTGTGCCCTACAGCAACCATTTCATATCCCTTCAAAGATCTCCTGCTCCTCCTTCCTCCTCTCTCTTCCCCTCTCCTAGTCTCCTTCTCTCCTCCCTTCTCCCTTCTCCTCCTCCTCCCTCTCTTTTGGAGTCAGCAAAAGAAGACACAACAGAAGTTTAACTGTTTTCATAAAAACAATAAAATATGTGAACTTTAAGGATGATAGTATATTCTAGGGCCGGCGAGATAGCTCAGCAGACTAAGGCACCTGCTTAGGCAGACACAGCAACTAGGGTTCAGTCCTCAATGTGCTGTGCTGGCCCCAACCCCAGGGTACACTGAGACAGCAACTGAGACTGGCCATGGTGGCATGTACCTGCAATGCCAGCACTTGGGAGGCTGAAAACAGGAGGACTACTATGAGTCCAGTCTATGTAGTGAGACCCTGTACTAAATACAAAGAAAGAAAGAAAGAAAGAAAGAAAGAAAGAGAGAAAGAGAGAGAGAGAGGGAGGGAGGGAGGGAGGAAGGAAGGAAGGAAGAAAGAGCCGGGCGTGGCGGCTCACGCCTGTAATCCCAGCACTTGGGAGGCTGAGGCAGGAGGATTGGTGTGAGTTCGAGACCAGCCTGGGCTACAAACGTGAGCTCAAGGCCAGCCTCAACTGCATAGCGAGACCCTGTCTCAAAAAGACAAAAAAGAAAGAAAGAAAGAAAGTCCCCTTTAAAAAATAAATAGAAGCCATAGTATAGACTTATTTTTATCTGAATAGAATACTACAGAAAATAAGAGAATTTCATTTTATTCAAAGAGAAAATAACTTTTTAGAACAGTGGAAATGCTCTTATTTGGGACAGTGGTGTTACAAACCATACACATTTTGAAAAAAACTATCTACTTCAAAAAGTTGGATGTTACATACTACAATAAGCCCCAATTTTACAGAAATAAATTTCTGAAGCCAAATATTCCTCTTTTCCAAAAGGGATGGTATGAGTGCTTCAAAGAGCATTCAACCTGAAACAACCCCAACTGGAGATTTTACTTTGAGTTGGGCAAAGGGAAAGTACTGCAGTTTAAGCTGTGAAGAAACTCGGGCCCGTGTGTGGCACAAATTCAAGCCCAACCTCCCACACTGGTAACTTCCGGCGCTCACCACAGTGAGCCTGCCCTGCCTTGGCAGGCTGGCCAGTGAGGCCTTTGGCAAAGTCTCAGTCCAAGAGCTGCAACCTGAGAACAGTCTCATTTGTAAGATCCCCACCAACATTAATGTTCTGATTTTATACTGTAAAGATGCAAAATGGACTTTACATGTCCTCTAAAAGAGCTGAAATTCTGTTATCAAGAAATTACTACAACACTGTAAGAAAATTCTAAAAAAGCCAATTTATAGGAGAACCATGGAGCTTTTGATCAAAAGAAAAAAGGTTTCCAACTTGTAAAAAAGCATTCACATTAAGAGATTTCCAAAAACATTTAGACACTGGTCTACAGAACATTGATTCTGAAAGAAAGAAAGAAAAAAAAGTGTTAAATGCAACAGTAAAGAATAAAATCGGGGGGACACCCACTTGGGACCCCCCTCCTGTCCCTCTCTTGGACAGGAGCTTTCTTTCCTTCAATAAATATGTTCTGCTCATTACCTCTTGTTTAAAAAAATAAAAAAGTAAAAAAAATAAAATCGGGCTGGCGAGATGGTTCAGTGCCTGCTTAGGAAAGCTTAGGCAACCACAGGGACCGTGGTTCAATTCCCAGCACCACATGCTGCACCAGCCCCACCCTCAGGGCAGGCTAAGCCACAATAATAATAACAACAACAATAATAATAATAAGATAAAGAATAAAATCATCAAAAAAACCACTTCTATGTACTATTATGATGGAAATCAATGTATATTTGAATACATTCATCTATATATTATTTGAACAATTCCACTGTAAAAGTACAAGTAAACCAGTAAAGTCTTCTTGATTTCTTAAAAATAAAAATATTTCTTAAAAATAACATAAAAAGTGCACTGCTGGACCAGCAAGACGGCTCAGTGGTGTAAAGCGCCTGCTTAGGCAACTCAGAGACCACTGTTGGATCCCATGCTGTGCCAGCCCCACTCCCAGGGCAAGCTGAGCAGGTCTCTCTCTCTCTCTCTCTCTCTACATATATATATATAGATAGATAGATATAGATATATATATAGATATACACACACACACACATATATATATATATATATATATATATATATGCATTGTTAAAAGAAATAACAAAATTTGTTAGGTTTCTTTTTAACGAAGCAAAATCTTTCCCTATGAGAGGAAGAGGTAAAAACAAAAGAAAAAGATGAAACTTGAAAACCCTAACTCCATGGTCAAAAGCCTTGCAGAGTTCTCACATACAGGAAAAACACTCACTCTGTGACTCTTCCTACTCAGACTCTGTAAAGCAGCATTCCCAAGGCCTCTTCCGGGCCAGGGAAGTGAGTACTCCAAGTGCAGTTGCTGCTTAGGACACCACCCTGGGATCCGCCGGGATCGCATTTGGCTCCATGTAACAGAAACGAAACTACAATGCATCTACCGATCAGGGCTTGTTTTCATATCACAACAGCCCCAGAGTGGAGATTCCAAAGCTGAGAGTTTCATGAAGCCTTCCCTGCACATTTATTTGTGTACCCTTCTGCCTGTGTCTCCTGTTCTCTGACAGAGGGCAGCAGAAGGGGCGATGGCAAAGGCATATCTGAGTCTCACCTGACCTATTTATCAAGGAATCAAAACTCGCCCTGGAAGCCCTCTCTTAGTCCCAAGCCACCTCTAGCAGTAACAGAGTAGCAGATGAAAAAAATCTAACAAGGTATGGCACCACTCAGAGCAAATAAGAATGCCATTAAAAAAGAGAAAGTGTTGGGTTAGCCATTTAAAAGATCCATCTCATTTGCCTCAGAACTTCAAATGCCCTTTTGATGGTGAAGGCTCTGAGAAACAGTACAGAAATAAGCCAGTTCAACTTTCTTTAATGGTGTATTTCTCAAACTTCACTCAACACAAAATTATTTCCTTCAATAGCATTCAACACAACATGTACCCTGAGAAATGCTGCACTGGAAGCTCAAAGGAAAAAAGAATTCTACTCTTAGGTAAGGACTTGTTTTCATACTTAGAAAGGCGAAGGGATGCACAGCATTTAAGCAGAATTCTGGAAATAAAATCACTGAAGGGATCAAATACTACAGGCAGGAGTTGATATATTTCCTCTTTTTATGTGACCAGTTCAAACCTCTCTCTCTCTCCCCTTCACAACTCAATCGGCTGAGCCAAGGGTCCCTTCCTGCTCCAGGTCACTTCCTGCTCCAGTCTCCTCTGACCTCCAGGACAGCCACGGCATCACCAGACCATCCCTGGCGCTCACCTCCGGCTCGGCACTTCACGCGCTCATCACTCACTGTTTCTCTGTCTCCTTAACCATCCCACCAGACAGTGCAGGGCTTACCCCTTCCTTACTGAGTCAGTCTTTCCTGCGCATTTCGGATCACTCAGCACAAAATGACCATCCTTGTGTAGACTGCTGCTAACTAAATGCTGCAACAAATTATAGAATTACTTCCAAGAAGAAATGTTGTTTTACAAAACAGGAAGAAAAACTCAAAACACAATTTTTCTTTTTGACTGCAAAGCTTTCAAGTGAAAGGCATTCACCAAGAGGTCCATTTAAATATTCATCTTTTAATTCATTTTGATAGCTAAGAAGGGGGGCAATAAGTTATATTTTTCATACTTTCATTGCACACATGTCTTCCTGCCCCCCCAAAAAATTAATGGTTCTCTGTTTTGAAAGAGAAGAAATGCCACATTTTATTGCTGAAGAGAAAAATCAAATAGGTCAAATATATAAAACTTCCATGAAAATGCAACACTTCATTTAAGAAATTAAAGAAAAATGCATTTAAACTCCCCAGTGCAATTCCATGCTCTACACTGTGAAATGTTATTCACTGCTGACTTTCAAGACCCAAGCATGGCTCATCACCCTACTCAATGAGGACATGGGAAGAAACTAAACCACAAAGACCTCTTATTCTGCTATCCAAAATCCATGAAAAGAACAGCTGAGACTGCTCACTCCTCCATGGACGGGCCTCTAGAAGTCAAAGGGACATAAAGCACACAGGCCTCCCTTCTCTTTCCAGGCTGTCGTTGCCACCCAGAGAAGGCGCAGCCCACTTGGCCTAAAGTAGAAATGCAGACAGCATCCACTTAGGTCCACCCTGGGGCTTTCTAAATTGGTTCCAGAGAAAAGACCAGATGCTCCCAGTCCCCACACCAACTGAGCCGCCTCAGCTACCCAATGCCATCAACCTCCCTGCCTGGCCAAAGGTGAAGCTCCTCCTGCTCCCCCCTTGCCCTACTCCTGAACATGCCTCTGATCCTCACCCTTTACTTTTTTTGCTGTAACTTTTGGAGCTACCCCTCACCCCACTTTCCTTCCTGTCTTGGTTAAAAGCCAGTGGGAACACATGGCAGCATCTTCTCACTCCCCAAGGCTGGTTCTATAACAGGGACCCTCCCCACTGTTGGGCAGAAAGTCCTCTCCTGGTGCTCTCCAGGTGCTGCTCACTGCCCCTTACCCACTGAAGCCCCTGACCAGCTCAGTTCTCCCTGAACCACCAGGTTTGGTGGTCAAGTGTGGATGACCTTAGAATCTAACACATACACACCTGCTTAGACCCTGGACTTTGTTCAGTGGCTGTTTTTCCTGTCACCTTCTGCTTCCTAAGCATCTGAGCTGGGCTTTCCCTTCACCATTCGGCACTGCCTGCTTCTGACAACACCTCCAGCCCTGTCTCATCTTCCTTCTGTATCCATGGATGCTTCCCTCCTATCCTCTGGGGAAACAGCCTGCCTCCCTTCCTTCTTCAGTCCAAGACGCACCTCTGCTCAGAGTTGCACCCCTGCCCAGCTTCCCTGGCACTGCATCTTCCCAGCAAACTGTCCCAAGCCCTCACAACTTCCCCTCTGCTAACACCCTTCCATTATCGTGTTAACACAGCGAGCTGAGTCCAATATAAAAAAAGGAAAATCCTCTCTCAAACCTAAGACCTCCTTCCGCTGTTACTATTGCTCTTCCTCACAGCCGAGCTGAGGACATCCTTCCCACGTCACTCCACTCCATGAACCCTGGCTTCCTTCCCAGGCTTCTGGTGAAAGTCCCTTAGCTGCAGCCTCCAACATAGCTCATTAAACATCAGGCTTGACCATCAAAAGTGTCTCCAGGCCTTGCTGAATGTCACCCCTGGCAGGAGAGTGGAATCAGCCCCGGTAGAACACCCCTGACGTAGAAGCTTGCAACCATTACACACCTCTCAACAGCATAACTACCAGAGTAGATCTGCTAAGAAAGAATCCAACTTTTTCATGAAATTTTGTTTCCCTGTCTCATTTGTATTTGTGGCTGTGTATACACAAATACCGAAGTAAAATCTTGCTGGATGAAAACATTTAAACCAGTTTTGAATGAGGCTGAGAAGGCTGTCCTTGCTCCTCCTCCTGTGAGTCACTCACAAAAAGATGCACAGTGACACTGTACACTCAGAACCAGCCAGGGGAGGGGGCAAAGCCACCCCAACAGGACAAAAGACCACCTTGGTGGCCGCCCCACACACCCAGAGGAAGTTGCAAGTCTAATTTGGCTCCCCCTCCCACTTCTGTCTGCCTGTAGGTCTGGTACTGGGCAGTCTTTTTCAGCTTGCTTTCCTGATGTGCGTGTAATTTACCCGCTGTCCTAGTGCATTTGTTCACTACTGCCTAATATTTTAATGAGCTTATCACCATTTATCCTTTGCTCGTTCTTCTGCTGACGGATGCTTAGTCTCCGTGTTTGTGTGCACATAAGCAATGCTGCTGTAAACCTTCCTGATGAAGTCGAAAGGGCTGAACAGGGCCCCATCCTCCTACAGAGCGTACTTCCCACAGTAGCAATGACGGAGATCACTGTCTTCTGCACAGTCGTGCCCATTTTTCTCCTAGCACCAGCATAGGAGAGCCCACCACTGCATCACACCCTTGCCCACACTTGTGGACAAGACTGTTTTTTATTTTGTCACACTGTCGTTAGAAATTTAATAGCATTCTTGATGACCAAAAAAGTTCACATAACTTGGTGAATTGAATGGCTCCTCTTCTTTCCACATCCCGGAGAAGCCTTGTTTGATCATGTATTGATCTTCTACTCGACTGTTTATCTTCATCTTACTGACTGTTGGGAGTGTTCTAACATACTCCAAAGCCAAATGCTGCATAAATCCCGATGTGTCCTAAGTGTCTCCACCTGCTCTGTGCAGCATTCTTCCCTTCTCAGTGGTCTCCTCCTGCTGCTCACTCCCATGAACTCCTGACCACACCATACATCTCTCCCGTGGCCCTCTATGGGGCCTCCTGTCTCCTGGTCCCCTTGTCCTCAAGCATTTCAAACTCACATTAAAACCTGGCTACACCCCTCAGCCCTGCACTGGGGCAAACACTGCCTTATCACTCAGATCCAGTCATTTCTTTCCTGCTTGTTTCCTCCTCTTCATTTAGTACTGACTCCTGTCAAGCCAACTTCCTGGACACAGGGGTTTCTTCCTACCCTCTTCTAGTGTTCTCTTCTGCTGAACACCTACTTCATTGGTGTGGGTTATACATCATGCTTCCTGCCCCCTGTCTTACAGACCTAAAATGTTCTACAAAAGACAACCAGACCTAGCAATCCAACAATTAAGTATTTACTCAAGAGAAGTAAAAATTTATGTCCACAAGAAATACTTGTAGAAGTGTAGGGTGCACCGAAGGACACAGAATCCAAGGCCAGCCTGGAATACACAACAAGGTCAAGGCTGGTGACTGCATATTTAGACTTTATCTCAAAACACAAACAAAGAAAAAACAGTGGTCTTATCAACTTTATCAAAGCTGAAAGCTAGAAAAAATTAAAAAGTCCAAACATTTAACAACAGAAAAAAGAATAAACTGTGGTGAACCCATATCAAGAACTACTCAACAATAAACAGGAACTACTACTTGATAAATGAACCAGACACAGGCCAAGTGCTACAGCCTGGCAAGCAAAAGGTTCTGAATTCGGTTCCTAGTACAAAAAAGAGAAAGAAAGAGAGAGAGAGAACACACCAGACACAACAGAATGCCTACTGCAAGACACCATTTACAGGACATCCCTCAGGAACATAACTAATGATATACATCAGGCAATGGCTCCAGGAAGGTAGGATGGGGTGAATGAATACAAATAGGAGCTGTCTGGGGTGATAAAAATGTCATGTATATGGTGGAGCATAATGATAATGTCAATAAACATACAGTTGTCACGTTTACTTTCTCCTGAGAGCCCCACAACCTCATGACCTCCATGCCTGGAAGGTCATTCTCATTGCCCTATCCAACATCCAAACTCACTTTTCCCCCTCAATTTCCCTCACAGGCTACACCGCCCTCCCACTGGCCTCCATGTCTCATCTGTATGTGTGGCCATATCCCAAACACAGATGTCACACTTCCTGAATGGCCCTCTCTGCTAAGACAAACACAAATCCCTTAACATGGCTATCCCCTACTATCTTTAGAGGCTCAGTATGGATGTCACTCCTCCAGGAAGTCTCCACATGCCCCAGAGGAACACAGGTGTTCCTGTGAGCTCTGCTTCCTGTACTGACTGACTTTGCAACCCCTTTAACTCAACTGCGCATGTCCACCTGCCTCACTAGAATTCAAACTCCCTGCCAACAGGATCTGTAACCTGTCATCCCTCTCCAGATATATTTCCAAATGAATTAAAGATATCACATGTGATACATGCATAATCACATTTTTAGCAGTGCAACTCACAGTAGCTAAGCTCTGTACACTGCCTAAATGCTTGTCAACAGATGAATGGATAATGAATACATATATATATGGAATATTATTCAATCATAAACAATAAATCATGTCATCAGAATACATATGGAACTCGAGACCATCATGTCCCAGTCTCAAGAAGTCTCAAGAAGTTAAATATCACATGATTTCCCTTATATGAGAAACCTAAAATATAAATAAAGTGAACCAAAGTTTATAAGAAACTAGAAGGTGGTCTCTTGGAGATGGGACGGGGAACTGCAGGTGTGGGGAGGAAAGGAAGAGCCTGAAGGGACTGAAAGCATCCCAGCTCCCTCCAGGAACATCACTATGCTGCATTGCAAATATGCAGTTTAAAGGAAGTTCTCTTCAGACTAAGCACAGAGGGATGGACACTTACAATATCACTGTTTAAGAACATGACTTCAAAGAGAAAAGGTAAATATTTCATATATAATACTGTAATAACCACACAGCTCCAGGAGACCATTGAACAAAGATCCACTGCAAACAAAGAGAAGCAAGATAAATAGATTCTAACTCTTATTCCAAAAACTGAAAGAAAGGAAAATGGAAGTCATCCTGGATAAATAAATAAAGTCTCGGAGAGGGCATACTGAGCAAAGAGAAGACTCCTGACACATACAAAAGTAGTCACGTTTTTAGTGGATTTAAGCAGAGCCGAGGGTTAGTCCAACAAACCTTCCTCACTGTAAATTCCAGCAGAAGCATCCAGGAGCCAAAGAGGAATTGGGAAGCAAACCAAAACTCCAAACGCATCAAGTCTGGACCCCTCAAGCTCCCCGGAGGGCTCTGGCCACCTGCCCACTGTCGAGCTGCCTGCTGACCCCAGCTTTTTGCTTCCCATTATGCTTTGCAGACGACTGCTACTAAGCAACTCAGAGAAGCAGCCTCAGCTACCAGCCACCCTCACATCGCGGAGGGGCGCCTCCTGGGTAGGAGAAAGAAAATGAACCAGCCAGTATTAAACTGCAAATGAAATGAATTCCTTAAATACCAGGAAGCACAGAATAGAAGTAAAGATCTTTTAGCGCTTCTTGCTGCCAAATAAATCTCCAAAGGGGAGGAAAAATCAACTCTGCTGTATTTCTGGAAATGCTATCTGATTTGCCAAAGTATATTTAAACATGCCAGGACTATTTCTTTTCTTTTCTTTTCTTTTTTTATGCCAGGACTATTTCAGCACAGCTTGTCACCAAGCCTTCTCTTTCTTCTCTCTCCACCCAGTCAAGAATTCAGCGAGTGTCCCAATATTAAAAACTGGCTATTTGCCCCATAAACATGTTTCTAACCAGCTAGCTGTATCGTTAGTCCCTGCTCAGTATCCAGGCCTGGCATCTTCAGCCTCCACAAATCAATCCATTTACTCCTGGCCCATTTACAGGGGTCAAAGAGAAAAGCAAGAGTTGAGAGAAATTAGCCAAAAAGTGAAAAGTGCTCTCATCCAGAGCATAGTGTGAAACCAACACATGGTGCAACTAGTTAACATGATTTTGTTTTCTTTTTACTATGGTAAAAAGAGTGCCGTATCTGCCATTTAGCCATTCCAAGGTGTACAATTCAGTGGCATTGGTTTTACTGACAACTGTTGTGCAACCACTATAGATGTATTTTCAGAACTCCACAAGCCCAAACAAACTTGTACATACTAAGTTATAACTGTGCATTATCCCTCCTGCAGCCCTTAGTATACTCTAGATGTCTATGCTTCTGCTTATTCTAGAAATTTCACGGAAGTGGAATCATGATTTGCCCTTCTGTAACTGGCTTATTTGTGTAATGCTTTCAAGGTCTGTCTATGTTGCTCACATATCAGGACTTCATCCCCTTTAATGAATGAAGAATGCCCCACTGCATTTACGCGCTGCATTTTGTTTATCCAGCTATAACACTTGAGCGAGCTGTGCTTACTCTTTGGATAATGTCAATGATGCCGCAATGAACACTGTCACATAAGCGTCTGCTTAGAGTCCCAGTTCTCAGTTCCACTTATTATACACCTAAGAGTGAATTGCCAAGTTATACATTTAACAGCTACAAAATAATTATGCTACCCAATGAAATGTACAACTAAGTCTTACCGTATGGTTATACATATTTGCAAAGACAGGCACTCATGGATACTTTAACTAAACCAGGTTTTTTTTCCAGTTAATATATTACTGACAGATCTTCTGAAATGTATTTCTCAAGGTAGACAGTGCATAACTGTATTAACTATCCTCTTATTTAGGCTGTTCTGTAGTTTTCATGGTTGCAAATACCAAAGCGATGAATTTCCTCATGATTAATTCTTGAATGTCTCTCTACTGCCTTAGGATGTTAGTACAAGTACAATCACCCAGTTAAACAGCTTGGACATGCTTTAGCTGTTCATCAAGAGTGCACATTTGTCTTCCATGAAAGTCACACTCACCTTCATCCCTACAAGGTACATCAAATAGCTTTCCAGAATATAAAAATGATTTAATTGTACAATTCTAAAACAAAATAAATGTTTCCAAACTGTTAACTCATATGGTAACGATTCTCTTTTTCTATTAAAGATATGGCAAGTGAGATGACCTGAATTTTTGTAGGCATATAAGAAAATGTCTAGTTCTCAAATGTGATCCATATTTTAAATTGACAGAACTGCTAAAGCATTAACACATTTACACATATACATGTGGGAGAAACATCTATATAAAACCACTAAAAAATAAAAAACTACATGCCCCAATGGCAGCCCAACCTCAAATTTTCCTATTATCATTTTCACCTAAGCCTGCATGAACTAAAGGACAACTCTAATATCCAAGATACATTTACTTAGGAAAGAGCCAGTACTTGGGTTTTAGCAGAAAGACCAAGTCTACTCTATAACTTTACCAAGAAACGTTTTTATTAGTGATTTACCAAACAAACAGCCTCATCTGTGCCTCTGACAGATGTCACCACCACATCAGCCAGTAAATTCACCACACAGTCACAGAAGTCCTCAGATCACCTGGGGAGGTGGGAGTCACCTACAGGCCTCCCCTTCCTTGCCTGACCAGGTATCTCATTCCTGTCACCAAGAGTTGTGTTCCATCATCACTATACCCAGTCTCACATCAGGAAGCACAGTCTGTGCAGGCCCACAACAACAGGGAATGCCATCTGGGCCAGAAGCTTCAAAATGACGGTCAGTAAGTGGCATAGGTACTAGTTTTAGTTGTTTTCTGTCTGATTGTTTGTCTGACCTTCTTAAAAATTTGTTTGTTTGTTTGTTTTGGGTTTTTTTTTTTTTTTCTTGTTTCAGAACTTTTTTGTTTGTCTACTTATTTTCATGGCCGGCTCAGCCTGCCCTGAGGGCAGGGCTGGCGCAGCATGTGGTACCGGGGATCGAACCACCGTCCCTGAAGCTGCCCAAGCTTTCCTAAGCAGGCGCCTTAGACCACTGAGCCATCCTGCCGGGCCCCATGACCTTCTTAAAAATTTGAAGAAGTTTCCAATCTTGAAGTTAGCTTCCCATAAAAATCCACGTGTCTAGTTTTTCTTAACACAGCCAAGATTCGAAACACTGGTCCCACATCTGCCCCTGGGCAACAGCAACCCTACCCTGAGAAGCATTGTCCCATGAGGTAAAGCATGCGATCCTGTCTGTACCCTCTCCACAGCACTCGAGGAGGTGGTCAGCAGCATTTGACTGGAGGCTGGGACTGTTCTCCTGACACCTCTGTTTCGGTGACAGGCCTGAGATGTTGCATTTTCAGCTAGTGCCCCTCAATATGCATCATGTGCCATACACACAACTACAGGTGGTAGTCACACATCTACAGATATTATTGTAGCCAATAAAACCAAAAGTACTGAAAAGCACTAGTGAAGTCAGAGTACCTTTTACATTTGCATACAGATTCAACATTACTAAATACTATTAAATGGTGAATTCATAACGTCTACTTTCTTGATAGTAGTAACTACCAAGATTAGAAACCATCTCGCCCTTTTTAAAGGTTTTGCTCTTTACTTCCCATCTACAAACTTGGCTGCACTGGGTACTCCTAAAGTGATAGGAAGACAGCATCCAGTGCTCACGGTGACAGGGAGGAGCAGTGAGCTTAAAGAGCAAAGGCTGCAGCTGGGCAGGAAGAGGGGACAGAAGCTGCCGAGAGCCACCCAGGAGCCATCGGGTGGTGACCCTGGCAGCTGTATCAGATGACTGGGCATCTGCAGCTGAGGAAGGAACCACAGAGCCACGGTTAGAGACAAAGGCAGTGACGCAGCTGGGTGTGTGGTTCCATTCTCCTGAGCCTGTCTGATGGGAGGTCATGGGAAGCCACCTGAGTGTTCCAGGGATCACGTTCTTCACAGATAGCAGTGGAGAGAGTGCAGAAGAGGAGGAGGCTGGGCTCAGGAAGGCCAGTCAAAAGGTGCTGGGGATACAGGCCAGCAGCAAAAAAACGTCAAAACAAAAGCAAAGGCTAGAGAGGCAACTGTGGCTCACAGACAGGTCAGATGTAAGAGAGAAAATGTGACAGAGCAGGAGTCCAAAAGAGTCACAGAATCTCCACTTCTGCCACTGCTGGATCTGGCCGCCCCGGGTGTATGACCCACCACTGACGCTAAGATGCCACCTTCTGCCCCCTACTTAGCAGCTGGTACCACCAAGAAGAAGTGGAACCACTGTCTTCCTCTCAAAAGCAGAACGAGGCTCTGACCAGTGGCTTCCGCCCTGCCGCCTTGCAGGCAGCTATCCACCGTACCAAGGTCAGACCTAACACCAACTTAGGCGCCACACCTGCCAGTCCCTGCAGCCTCTGAATGTGAGTCCTTCCCTTCTCAGTCTTTTGAGCACTCTGAGACGGTACAGGGCAGACCATAGCTGGAATCTCAAGATGAGCAGCACAGGTAATCAGCCTCCACAGAACCTGACAAGACAGGAAAGAGACTGTGGCAAAAATCCAAACACTGAGCAGTAACAGACCAGGGAAGAGACCTGGCAAGGGTATGACTTAGGTCCAACTCCCAAAGCAGAGCCTGGGAAGGGGAGGGACTCCTGCAGGGCAGCGAGAGCATGAGGAAGGGTTCTCAGGGGAAGTGTGAGGAAGGTGTGAGAAGCCAAAGCAGCAGACAAGGAAAAGTGAGGCAGAGGTAAGGCAGGCCTCCTACAGGGAACTGCACTATCACCTGGGCCATCCTGGGGCCACAGAGCTGGGCAAAAGCACCTAATCACTGCAGGTGCCCTGACGGGGAAGGATGGGCACACTTGTGAAGTGTTAACCAACTCCTTGAGTCAAGGACTGGGTGTGTTGTCCTGGTGACAGGGTCTAGGCAGGGCACCAACACCGGCTGCACAGGCAAATTCACAAGCCCATGAGAATCAAAACCACAGGTAAAAGGGAACGATATCTCATGATTACAAATTTTTCCTTCTTTTCGCTCCCTGGAAACTGTCCCCAAGGTTAACAAACTGGTCTCTACCAAATAGGTGAACACCTCCGAAAAGCCTTGCCCCTAGAGTACAATGTCGCAACCCAGCCTGCAACTCACCTCCCAGGAACCGGGTTCATGGCTCCTCCTCACAGGCAGCAGCCTGCAGTTCCACCCACCTTCTGCCCAGGGGCTCGGTAGCCTCAGAGCAATTCTCTGTGCCCACACTAAAGCCATAAACGGGCAGTCATCCTTGGCCATATAACTGACATCTTTCTTCCTGTTTTTATGGCACCTTTTACATTCGCTTCATAACATTTCAGGTTTCACTTTGCAGATTTCATCATACGCACTCAATGTGCCCCAGGAGTGTTGCTCAGCACTGCTAATATCTAAGAAGTATTTTTCTACCAATCCTTTTCACTAAAGTATGGCTAAAAAATTAGAAAAGATCCCCAAACCAAGTTCTCCACACAAGACTACAATGTGGTCGGAGCCATTTGAGAAACAGACAAAGAGAACTTCAGAATCGTGGATGAAGCTTGCTAACTGTTTTGGTATAGTTAGAGGGCCATGTAAGTAAAATTCAACGTAACAAAAGTAAACTTGTAATAAAAGATTACCTGATGATTCAGGGTGAAGGGTGAAGGTATTTAGTAAGGTGTCAGAGAAATTCCTGAATCACTAGCCAAGTCTAAAAGAAAATAAATGCTCAAGTCAATTTACTCATTAATTATGATTCACTCTCTTATTAAACTTGCAGACCTATGCCGGGCGTGGTGGTGCACGCCTGTAATCCCAGCACTCGGAAGGCTGAGGCAGGAGGATTGGTGTGAGTTCGAGACCAGCCTGGGCTACAAAAGTGAGCTCAAGGCCAGCCTCAACTGCATAGCAAGACCCTGTCTCAAAAAGACAAAAATAAATAAATAAAATAAAATAAAATAAAATAAAATAAACGTGCAGACCTAGCCTCTAATAATCCTAGGAGGAAGTTGGGGGAAAGGAGGTTCAGGCTGCATAACCAATGCTCATCTGCCCCAATTGTGCCCCTAATACATAAAGTATCACACCAACTAAGTGAAGAAATAAAGAAGAAAAAGGTTAGAATAGTAACAGCTAGGGCTGGAGAAGTAGCTTAGAGGTAGAATGCTTGCTTGGCAATACATGAGACTCTGGGTTCAATCCCCAGGATTGCAAGAATAAATAAGTAAAAGAGTAACAAGAAATCTCCTCAGAACACCTCCCCTGAATGGGAAACAGGACAAAGGGCAAGCTGTATATGTCACTCTTGGGCCTCATGAAACCACTGCATAGAACAGGAAGTAATGAAGGATATTGGGCTCCTACCTTACATCAGGGACTCAGAGGTCCAGACAGGATAAGGACTTCATTGAGAAGAATTAACTTTGTTTTGCTGGGGATTTAACTCACATCACAGCACCTGCCTGGCAAGCATAAGGTCCTGAGTTTGATTCCAGGGAGAGAGAGAAAGAAGGAGATAGAGGCAAGGAGAGGGAGAGGGCGAATGGGAGAGAAAGATAGAGGGACAGAGTAGGAAACAGGGAGACAAGGAGAGAGGAGGGAAAGAAGGAGCGAGAGGCAGAGGGAAAGAGAAATGGAGGGAGGGAGGGAGAGAAGGAGGGAAAAGGACAGAAAGGGAGAGAGGGAGGGAGGGAGAGGGGGAGAGAGGGAAGGAAGGAGAGGGGGAGAGAGAGAATATCTCGCCAACTATTGTTAGCTCTATTGTGGGTTGAAGTAGTAATCTGAACATCAGAAAAAAAATAAATAAATAAAACTGAGCGCATGTCTGTGGGGAGTCCTACTTATGTATCCTCACGTTAGCTTCCCAGGTACCTGAGAAGGGCCTTTCACAAGGGATGGCTGCTTCTGTCAGTGAATGGAACCTTGGATAGCATAGTTACTGGAATTTCAAGAGAAAGAACTGGAGCGTGCGCAGAGCTCCTCTCTCTTAGCCTCTCTCAATCCCCCACCAAGAATAACCAATTAAGGCGTCAATGAGATACTACCACCTACACCCACTGTAGCAAAATGAAGAAGTCTCATAGTATCAAAAACTACAAAAGCTTAGGCCACCAAGGTGCTTATACTCCACTGGTAAGTATTAAACTGACATACACACTTTAGAAAATAATTTAGCATTACCTTATAAAACTGAGCAACTAGATACCCTGAAGCTGACAAATTCCACTTGTACATAATCAGTCACAGAGAAATCCTTACACCTGGAATGCCCACACGAACATGCACACTGCAGCGAGACTGCTCAGGGCGCCCAAACACATTACCAGGACAAATTGTACAAAAAAATTTATACAACACTGACAGCAAATGCACCAGCGCTGAATATAGTAACAGGGAGAAGTCTGATGGCAAAAAAAACGACAGCCATGGAAGATTATGTACAACATATCTTTTTTAAAAATACATCAATTGAAAAACCTAATGATATCTATAGATAACAGATCTATCCAGAATACCTGTTGTACAAATATGTTTATTTTTTTAGTAAGCTTATTGGTAGAATCTCTATATACATAATGTTCAATGTTCACATTCATCATAGGGAATTTGTTCCTGTACATGATGTATCTTGGTACCTCTCTCCCTTGTCCCACTCTCCTTTCCTCTCTTTAATCCCTTTCCCCCTCCTTATTTACAAAGCTTTGTTTCCACTGTATCCTTCTTGTCTTGGGGAAAGGAGAAAGAGGAAAATATAAGAAAGCAGAGGAGTGATGTACCCAAGGCTCTAGACTTTGTGCTTACCTGAAGAAGGGGCAGAGACTAGACTGGAGAAGCAGACCCAGGGACGTGAGCTACAGGGACAGCAAGAATCAAGAATTGCTTGAGTCTCCAGTTTTCCCAGGCCAGCCACAGGGGGCTTAGCTTGTCGGGCAGCTGCCCCCTCACTTGCCACAGACTCAACAACTTGCTTCAGTCCCTTCCTCTCCTGTCTCCCAGCAACCACTGTCCTCCACTCCACTCCAGGCTGAGTGGAGTCCACGGAGAGTGTGGTGCCCCTCCCCCACTCCCGCACCTCAGACGCTACAGTTGCCTTTCTGAAGAAAGGAGGGGGCACTCTTGCAGGGCTAAGATCAGGGAAGGAGAGCTCTCAGGCCATTATTAATGTTCCCTCCACCGCCACTCTCCAACTGACCTTCCAGAAGATTCCCCGGTTGCAGCCATATTCCCTCACAGCTGAGGCTGTCCTGGAGCCCTGCGCCAATCACAGACCCGCAGCCATGCTCCATGACTTACGTAAGTGCATGTGTTTTTTGTTATTAATTAAATATTACACTTCTCACTCAGTCTCGGAGGGCTCCTCTATTGCTCCCTTTCTGTGCCTACCCTGCTGGAGCCCTGCTTTGATTATCCCGTAAGCCTACTAGCAATTTATTTCTCAAGTACCACGGGCTCCAAGAGTCCCTAAATCTATTTAGGATTCTTAACCTGAGGCGCATAGACAAGTGAATCAGTTCAAAAAAGGAGCAATAAACACTAGGGGCTACTAGGACTGACAGGCTGCGGAGACCAGGAGCCAACAAACGTTAGTGTCAGGACCAGAACCCAGCCAAGTTAACCTGTGTCATCTGCCGCAAACTGGCCCCCGACGGTGGCAGTCTGCAGCAGCAGTGGCAGCACCTAGCTCTGTCAACTGTTGGCCTACAGCATTATCTGCTGTCTCTGGTGACACCACGACTGCCTGCTGAGCTGCACTTCACGCCAGGCAGACGAGCACCACTGGGGCGGTTACTGTGCCTCCTACGCTGAATGGCGCGACCACGCCTGCTCAGGTTTGCATTACACTCCGCGACTTACATAAGTGCATGTGTTTTTTATTAATTAAATATTACACTTTTTTAAAAAAAGGTGTCTGTTGGGGCTGGGGAGATAGCTCCGAGGCACAAGTGCCTGCTGGGCAAGGTCGTGAGTTCAAACCCTGGTCCCACAAAAAAAAAAAAAAAAAAAAAAAAAGGTGTCTGTAATAAGGCTAGTGGTTTTCCTGCTCTTCTATTTGATGTTGCAAATGAAGCAACAAACTTTCCTCTGCAGCAAGCCGGAAACACAGCTGCTGGACCTCCACTCTTCAGTGGCAAGCCTGTGAATTTAGTGGGCAACTTTATTTTTTTTAAAGAATTTTTTATTTATTTAATTTTTCTTGTTTCAGAACTTTTGTTTGTGTATTTATTTTTATGGCCGGTTCAGCCTGCCCTAAGGGCAGGGCTAGCGCAGCATGTGGTGCCGGGCATGGAACCATGGTGCCTGCAGCTGCCCAAGCCTTCCCAAGCAGGCGCTCTAGACCACTAAGCCATCCTGCCGGGCCCTAAATATTACACTTTTAAAAGGGAAAAGATAATCAGACCATCTATTTGTTCCATGACAGTCTAAAATTACAAAAATGGAAATAGAAAGTGATAAATTAAGTATTCACAGGCTACGATATAGCCCAGCAACTGTGAGGTCTTGACTTTGATTACCAGTACAAAAAAAAAGATTGGACTCCTACATACACTGTATGGAATATTACCATTATTGTCATTACTACTCACCCTACTGATGAAGAAACTGAGCTGCAGACAGGGAGGGTAATTTTATACCAGTGAAGAAAAAAATAACACGCTAACCTTTTAATGAACTTTAAATACATGCTTTTAACACTGTCCCATGCTGCTAACATCTCTACCAGAGAAGGACCACAATCCCACCAGTGCCCCCAAGACACAGGATCAGGAGTCTCTGCCTAAGATCCCAAGCCATACAGCGATCCTTTCACTCTCCTGTTCATGCCTTTCCTGATGGTGGTAAATGAGCATTCTTTACTCAGGATTTCTTGGCCCTAAAGTCATAAATTTATTTGCAACTTAACATATGGTCACAAAACAAAATCCGCTTAAATTCAATGAAAATTATAGCTTATAATAAAACTACGACCGAGCATTTTTTTTATTTTATAGATCCAAATAGAAAATCCTGGTACAAAGTGAAAAACCAGGTCCTAATGCTCTTTAGGAGGGGTGGAAAAGGCTTTCTTCAGTGAAGCGCAGTATCTAAATTTTCCCATAAGTTCCTTTTACTCCCCAGCCCAAGCCCACACTTGGGCTCCCCCTCCTCTGATTCTTCACCAGGTGGCCTCACCTCCACAGAACTACCCAGCCACATGCAAGGATGCCACGGCACTCCCTGAGAGCACCTGCACTCTGCAGCTGCTGTGCCTGCGCTCTACAGGCTCTTCGTGGCCCACCAGCTCCTGGGGGATCTGCAATGTTTCCCACTGTGCTTCTGGACACAGGAGGGCCAATGACAGCCAGTGTACGAGTGAACGCCATGATGAAGGAATGACTACAGTACTGTATGAAATCCATTCGCATAAAAGGACAAGAGAGAACATGGAATAACAGGAAGACTGTGGTCCACAGAGTCAGACTGACCTGTCAGAATACCCCACCTAAAACCAGCCTGCTGAGCCAAAACATTACTAAAACCTGCAGGTTTTGTACAGTGTCTGGGTCCATCTACACTGCCATAACAGAATAGCACAAACCAGGTTAACTTACGAAGGACAGATTTAGTTCCTACAGTTCTACAGGCTGGGAAGCCCCAAGGAAAGGCATCTTGTGAGGGCCTCCCTGCCACATGGCAAAGTGTATCATAGAGAGCGCCACAGCCACACATCCTTTTACGGGGTCAATTAGCAGCACTGGCCCAGTGCTAATACCTCCCATCAGGCCCTACCTCTGGACAGAGCTGCCCTGAAGACAAAGTTCCCAGGATATGCTTCTGAGGGGAACACATCCAACCCATAGCACACAGTTATCAGAATTAGCAGTGATGATGTATAGGAAAATGGGCCCCGATGGTACTGTCCTTCAACAGTGGTCACATATTTGAACTGAGAGGAGAAAAAAAAACCTACGTTCCATCTTAGCTGGTCCAAGATGGAACCTGGAAGTAGCATCGTTGTATACTTTTCCCAGGTATGGCAGGTAGGTGTCAGCACATTGGCACAGCAGAGAAACAAGGAAAGAGCTTCCTATGTCCAACATTGGATTACCACACTGTTACATTATTTAAGACCTTCCTCCCATAGAGTGGGACCTGCCCCTCAGTCCCCAACAGTGACCCTTCTCCATCAAACCTTCCTTCTCTAATCAAGTATGTCAGACACCGTCAAGACAAATCTACTCAAAGTTGAGGTGTAGCTGTCTGGTAGCATGCTTGCATAGTGTGCATGAGGCCCTGGGTCTACACCGTAGCATTGGGGGAAAAGATAAGACCTACCTTAACTGTCCATTTACTATATATAGCCCTGTGGTGAGAGGCGGACGGACGGACAGACAGACCAACACACTTAAGGACAAGAGACAGCAGACTAGCTGTGTTTTGTATAAACAAAACATGGAAGCTTCAGTGTTCCAACTAATCCCTTAATAAAAAGCTAAATCTATTGTAACTGACTAATCCCATAATTTCCAGCATGTATAAAACATAAGAAAACCCTAACCAGAGGTGTTTCTGAGGATCGGGGAAGCACATTTGATTTGGATGCTGGAAATTTAAGATCTGTAACCAAGGAAGGGTCCAATGGCCAGCTTTATTTATAAACTGTTTTGTTTTGTTTTGTTTTTTTTCAAACAAACAAAAAAAAAATCTCACCAACAAAAATCACAAATGAAGGCTGGATTCATTCTTTAAAAAAAAAACCTGAAGTAATTACAGATCTAAGCTGCCCACGCACTCGCCTTCTCAGCCTTCCTGCCATGAACTCACACTAACCCAAGTCTCAAGAGGAAGGAAAAGGGGTCAGAAAGATAGCCATGCTGGTCAAGACGTCACAGGATGGAAAGCAAAAGACCATATTACAGGACCTGCAGGCCCCTCCAGCGCCAATCATCTGCAAACAGGTTCTGCATGTCACCATTACTGAGTTGGAAAGCAGAAAGAAATAACATCCAAGGTCTATGAGGTGGGCTTTTAGTTCTCTCTTCATGCAACAATCAGGCATAATTCTAAAGCTAGTTATCTCAACAATGAAAAAAATTATGACTGACAAAACAATTTAGATGCATCTCAACATGGTATGCTGATGAGAGGAAACCTCACACAAGGAGGCACACATATGTGACCCCACTGATATGAAATGCTAGAACAGGACAGATGAGTATAAGCCAGGTGAGTCAGGGAATTACGGTGGCAATCATCCAGGCAGCTGTGGGGTAGAGCCCACAAGAGAAACTTCTGGAGAGATGGTAATATTTCATACCATAAATGTTTTGGCTATAAGGTGAGTGCATACAAATTCACACTCCACAAATTCACACTTAGGATTTGACCATTTCTGCCAGAGAGATAGCTCAGTAGAATAAGTGCTTGCCTGGCAAGCTCAAGGTCCTGAGTTCAATCCTCAGTGTAGCACAACAAAAATAATAAAATAAAAAGATTTATCCATTTCTGTGAAATTTTATATTGAGAAAAATAGTTGATATGCATGCTGAAATATTTACAAGACCTGTACTGATATTAGCAATTTACTTGGAAATGTATAAAAAAAATGAGTTGATGGGTGGATGGATGGAGGTGATAAATATGTGATAAAGCAAGTATAGTAAAATGTCATTTATAAAGTCCAGATGGTAGATATATATGTGTTTTCTGGACACTCCTTTCAACATTTCTGTATGGTTAAAACTTTTTACAATAAATGTTTGGCAGGAAAGGAAACTATATAGGAGACGGAAAAATGTAGGTTAATCATCAAGAAAAATCATAGGTACTGCTGACATCAAGGGTTTAAATCCTCTCAGAGATATGCAGGGAAACACAAGGACAGGAAGACAGCAAGGTTGAGCCACATAGTGATAATTTGTTAGACACCTACTTATACATCAGACATATATGAAATCAACCAGAGGGGCTGGGGAGATAGCTCCAAGGCACAAGTGCCTGCTGGGCAAGTGCAAGGTCGTGAGTTCGAACCCTGGTCCCACAAAAAAAAAAAAGAATTTTCAGTGAAATCAACCAGAAAATCATGTAATACCTTCTTTTGCCATCACAACCTCCTCCTCATCATCTTATAGAGAAGCAAACTAAAACTCAGGATGGTACAAAAACTTACTTGAGGGCCAGTGAGATAGCTCAGTAGTACGTGCCTGCTTAGGAAGCTAGGGCAAGCATGCAGGGACTGCATTTCAATCCCCAGCATCACATGCTGTGCCAGAGTGGACTGAACTGGCCAAAAAAAAAAAAAAAATTACTTGAGATCATACAAGCTGGAACTTGAAACTACATTAAATGACTGCTAAGCCCCTAACTCTAACCTTCCATACTCATATGCAATACAGAAAAAGAACCATGAGTCCAGCATGTCTTTTCTCTTACTAAGATCAGGACCACACCAACAGCACAGACATGCTACAGCAGCCATTGCCACTTCTTGGTAACAGCACTCACATTTGCACTGACCACTTCACTTAATTTTCCCAGTAGTCCCTGTAAAGCAGTAGTTCTTAACCTGTGGGTCATGACCCCAGCAGGGGTCAAATGACCAAAACACAGGGGTCGCCTAAAGCCATTCTGAATCATAACTGTAGCAAAATTACAGTTTTGAAGTAGCCACCAAAATTATTTTTTGGTTTGAGGTCACCACAACATGAGGAACTATATTGTGGGGTCACAGCATTAGAAAGGTTGAGAACCACTGCAGTCTCCTGTACTCCATCCTCTTCTATCTTCTCTTCACTACAGGAAGCATCTATCTAGGAGAGCCTTATCCATCACTTCCATGCACATTCTTTAGTAACAGGTAATCCAAAGTGGTTCATTCAATGTCACCAACAGCTTTCTAGACTATCTTCTTCATCTCTAAAGCCCACAAAGCTAAAAACATTTCACTGACTCTCTTGCAGCTAGATTCTCTCAAGCAAATGGACTCATGCAAGACTTGAAAAGTAAGCCGGGCGTGGTGGCTTACGCCTGTAATCCCAGCACTTGGGAGGCTGAGGCAGGAGGATTGGTGTGAGTTCGAGACCAGCCTGGGCTACAAAAGCCTCAACTGCATAATGAGACCCTGTCTCAAAAAAAAAAAAAAAAAAAAAGACTTGAAAAGTAGACAGGATAGGAAGAAGTAGCCACAAACTAGGAGGACAGGACTTAATGTAAATTAACAGATATGTTTCACTACTCATAGCAGTGGTGGCAGATGTTTCCATGTTCAAGTGGCATAAGTACTAAGACAAAAAACAAAAGGAGAGTTAGAACCATGCTAGGGTTGGGAATTGGTTTTGTGTTATTCCTGAATATGCAGCATCCAAACTCGTTCTCAAAAAAATACTATAAAGTGCCCTAACAAATTCCCAGTTGTTTAAATTGCTCAGGGAAAAAAAAAATCAACAAGCTGTACCTACAATCCTAATGAGCATGTCTTCTAAACGACTCTGCTCCTGCCTCCCAGGTTTTGAACCTACACAAATGCAATCCAGGCAGTTAATCTGTCCAATATAAAACAAAAGCTTCCCATGTAAAAGGGGAAATAAGGGAGGAGAAGGGGGTGAGGAGTGCGTGCTGCTCTTCATCAGAACCTAATAACTATACACAGTCTTCCAGGCAAACAACCTCAGAGAAGCCTTTAAATGTTCCAAGAAATAGGAACAATAAAGCATGTAAAATCAGGGGCCTTTCTCCCCAGAATGAGATGTGGAATAAAGCAGGCAAATCTTGGAGGCTACTTTACAAAGGAGGGGTCCAACTCCAAAGCCACGCTGTCAAGGTGTCTAGAGACAGCCTACTCATGCACAAAGGCATGACTGTTTTTTAACCATCACACTTGTCATGGTTAGAGGCTTTGCAAGTGGGAACAATTTAATACAGGATGCATATCTTATAAGATTATTTATAATAATAACCCAAACAATAATATACAAAAGGGAGCACAGAGAATCTGTCCACACACCAAAGAACAAAGACATCAGCTAAGGGCCTATATCCCAGGGTAATGTCCTGCATAAGTCCAAATGAGGACACACAGCTCATAACAATGCTTCCCATGAGTCTAACTGAAGGCCTAAAATCCATGCCAATGTCACGCAGGCCTGTTTGACAGATCTGCACTGGGGAGGCCCAAAGGTCACTGGTGAAAGTTAGTCTGTATCAGCAGAATGAAGCATCTGTGCTTGCAGGCTGAGGGCTCCGCACTAGAGCCAGAAAGCAATGCTCAAGGTAAGAACCAGAAAGAAAGAAAAAAAAAAAAAAAAGAAAGGTAAGAGCCAGAATTCCCCTGAAAAGTACCATAGCCATCCTCAACAACAGTGAGGTCCACGCTCCTCTGAGGAAAGATGCATTCTCATCAGGAAAGCCAACACAACAAGCTTTTCCAGGAGACTGAGCAATGCACCATCTTCCCCCGCTAAGCCAGGAAATTATGTTCAAGAGAAGACCAGCGCTCCCTTCAAAGTGAACCGCTGCCATTGCCAGCAACAATGAGGTCCCAAGCTCCTCCTCTAAGGAGAACAGCCAAGTTCATCAGAAAAGCCAGCATGATGAGGTCCTCCAGCAGAACAGCTCAAGAAAACCAGTGGCTCCCTAAGAGCTTTGCAACAGTTTCCACCAGCTCCCAGCAGCCTTCAGCAGCCTCCTAACAGCTTCTCAGAAGCTTGTCCAAACAGCTTCCTAACAGCCTCGCTTCTTCTTTCACTACTGGCAACAATCCTCAAGTGGGCCCCCCGCACCCAGCACCATGCTGGTTTGGTTCTGCTGGATGTTATGAGTTGACCACCAGTTTTCAATCCACCACAGCACATTATACATAGAACATTTTCCTTCCTCCAGAGAAATACTGCAGAGATCCCCTGCTTATTATCATTACACACAACCTTCCCCTTGATAAGACAATATACTTCCTCTGATCACAGTTATAAGATCCAGAAACAGCTAGAAGTGACATAGAGCCACAGTGGCAGCTGAGATGAGGGAGCCATGCTGGCTAATATCATTTTAAGTTAAAAATAGAGAAAGACAAGGTAGGTAGACTTCTGCTGTGGCTTGTAACTTATTCTTTGGGCAATTCCAAAAACATAAGCCTTCAAAATATTTTGAGTAACAGCACTGGTATAAAAAATAGCCTTGCCATTTTGGGGTATATATATTTGGAAATTTTTATTTCAAAAATACATATTTAGAGTCACATTGTGTATAGTGAACATAACATATGGTCACTTGCTTCTCGGTTGACCATACAGCATATTCCCTGCTCAATCTTGTTTGCGTCTTCCAGATATCAGCAAACCCTGATACAGTGGCAACTGTCAGATATGTGGGCGCGTTCCACTTTTCAACACCAGCCTGCACACACATACATCAGGATTTCACAAAAGAACACATGAAAGAGGACAGAACTGAAAAGAAATAACAAAACATGTTTACTATTATAGTAACAGATGTGGACTTAGGGCACATTTCCTCTCTAAAAAGATTTTACTTTTGGGGGCTGGGGAGATAGCTCATGGTACAAGTGCCTGGCTGGGAAGTGCAAGGTCGTGAGGTTGAACCCTGGTCTCCCCACCCCACAAAAAAAAAAAAAAAGAGGAGAAGGAGAAGAAAAAATTTTTACTTTTGTTACCTGAACTGTTTAAGAATAGCATCCTCTTGACCATCTCACCTGAAAAGTTTATATTTGAGTGCCAGATGATTCTCTTTATCACCCATAGAGGCAAGGCACTGTTAATCTTGTTTCACAAAAAGTCAGCAAACTAGGGGTCAGCCCACAATGACCTACAAGCCAAATCCAGGTCACCATTTGTTTTTGACAATAAGGTTTAGTGGGGCACTGTCAGGTGCCTATTTGCTTATATAATGTCTATGGTTGCTTTCAGGTTACAATAGCAAACTGGAAATCACTTACCATTTGGCCCTTTACAAGGAAAGTTTTGTGACCCTCACACTAAACCAAAGACGAAGCACCCTAGCACATGGCAAGGCAGCACCGCAGTGCCTCCAAAAGGCCAAACACCATCTCTAAAGAGTCAGGCTCCTAAAAGACACTTCCGGTAAGTGTGGTCCAAGGCCTTAGACCCTTCAGAAATGAAGGGATGTGCAATGAAATCAAGCGTGCCACGTTTGCTAACAAGCCCAAGTCCACAAAAGAACTGTTCCCAGGAGAGTAAGCTCCGTGCTACAGAGCCACTAGGAAATATCAGCTCTTGGAGAAAAGTCTCCAATGTTTAATGCAGCCTCATCACACTTAGTCAGGTGCCTTCCAGAATTCAGAAGTCTGTCTTCTATTTTTGCAGCACAATAACAGCATGCGATCTACTGACAGATTAGATTCAGTCCTGAAGGCTGGCTCTTTATTCATCCTAGGAAAAATAAAATAAAACCAGCAACAGCCACTGAAAGCTACTGCTAGATCCAGTTCTTTTTGCTACATATCTGAGGAAATTAGGGTCAGTCAGTAATAAGATATCCCCAAAGCAATCTTGTTATTCTCAAGCAACACAGGTTTCCAGAAAAGCTTTTTGCATAGTTTATAGAGTTTTCCCCCCTCACTGAAAACAGCTAATAAATAAACCAGAACATTAGCTGTCTGAAGGCATCGGTCAGATAATGTGGAGCCAGGGAATATTATTTGCTATTTAACAAAACCACAAAGCAAAAGGACCATTTTTAGCATAAACTTTCTGGAACTGTTCAGTGTCTGAGGGGCAGAGATCAGGTTTCTCATTCTAGTTCTGCCATAGACTCTGGGTATAACTTTAAACAAACCCTATTCTCTCTGGGGCTGTTTTCTCACATGGAAAATGAAGCCAGGACAAGTTAGATCATCCAAAGCTCTTCAAGGACCCAGCATAAGGTCTGCAAAGGAATATGTTAACCTCCCCTCCCCTCTTGGTTGTTATTTGGATTTTGAAAAATTCTTCAAACAACAAATATAGGAAAAATGCCTGGATTACTCCTAGGTTGTATGCCATGTGACCACTCTGCCACTTAAAATCAAGTTCTCTCAAACAAAAAGAATGAAAGTTAACTATCTGGGAAAACACAACTCACCCTCCTGGGGCACAGTGTATTCCACTGGAAAATTGTTCTCCCAACTGGCCTAGTCAGGGAGGACCATTTTAGTACTCTGCTGAATGTTTAAGGAATTACACCCAGAAAGGCTTCTGTGAGCAACAAGCAGTTCCAGACCCAGGCATTCTCCAGCTAGGGACCCTCAGAGAACCGTCCAGAACTGTAATCTGTCTCCCCGTTCAGTAAACAAATCAGAGCCCTGCATTTGGTGCACATTAACTGTAATGGACATTTGCATCAATTAGGATTATAAACAGACTATGGAAATAAGACACAACAGCAGAATCAGTGCAAATATTTTGTCACCAGGCCAAATTCTTTCTTCAGACCCAATTGACCTAAATGAAAAAGCAGGGCTAGGCTGTGCATGGAAGACTGCAAGCTAGTTTATATAAGGCTGCTGTCCTGGCTCAAAACAATCATTTCCAATACGAGTAGGAGTCCTTGTCACCCCTTCCACCAGCCCAGAAGGCAAATCTGTGCCTCAGAGTCTCCAGAAATCCCTGGAGGCTGTCACTAGACACTGCTGACCCACTGCTCCCCCCAGGGCATTGCCCACATGCTATCCATGCTGCCCACCCCAGCCTCGCTCTTCACCTGGCAGAAAATGCCCTGCTTTCTCTCACACAAAGCCTTTCTCATGAATCCTCATTCCTCCTTTCAAAGGGAAACTAGATTCTGAGCTCTGAAAACCTCATCCACACAGGTTAAACCACAATCTCTGCATCAAGGCTCTCTTAAATACAGTGTAAACCACCTAGCATTTCATAAATGCCCTCAAAGACTGCCTCTCATCAATGTTTAACCAAGAAATTAAGCTAGGGCTTGGTGGCACCTCGCTGTCATCTCAGCACACTGGGAGGCTGAGGCAAGAGGATGGCAAGTTCAAGCCCCATCTGGGCCACTTAGAATCTGTCTGATGATTTAAATAATGTAGTTCAGTGCAAAGGCCAGTTGGGGAATGGAGTGAGGACAAGCAGTGGGAGGCACCTGGCACAGCTGCTTTAACCTTTTTATTGGCCAGAACCACTCGACATAAAACAGCCTCCTGGAGCAACTCACCCCATGAAGAATACTTCTTTAAAATTTGCATTTTGTTTGTTGGTTTGGGGTGGGGGTTTTTTTGTTTTGTTTTGTTTTTTAGGGGTCAACAGGGTATTTAGGGTCTCACTACTAGATTGGACTCAGAGTGATCCTGTAGACCCCACACTAAAGAAAAAAAAGAGGCTGAGGCAGGAGGATCACTGTGAGTCAAAGGCCAGCTTGAACTACATTCAACAGGGTGTGCCTCAAAAAAATAAATAAATATAAAACCAACCTCCAGTAGTTTTGAGATGACATTCCAAAACTTTGTGAAGTCAAATATTACTGATCAAGTCCAACCATATACTTAGAAGGGAAAATAGTGATACTATTTACTTAACTAGAATTACTATCAAAACTTGAAAGAAAAAAAAAGTCCATGTTCAGCAGTTCTCGACCTGTGGGTCGCGACCCCAGCAGAGGTCAAATGACCAAAACACAGGGGTCCCCCAAAGCCATTCTGAATCATAACTATAGCAAAATTACAGTTTTGAAGTAGCCACCAAAATTATTTTTTGGTTTAGGGTCACTGCAACGTGAGGAACTATATTGCGGGGTCATGGCATCAGACAGGTTGAGAACCACTGCTTTAACTACACGCCAATTTTAGTTCAATCTGATTGTCCAACAAAAATATTCTGACAGCCACTCAAAATCTGAATTCTGGTGGATGAGATCTATTAAATTATGATACACATACAAAAGCCATGAGACATTTCTGTTCTGTAATAAATAAGGCAGCAACTATTATTCGTTAGTAGCCTTTTGAGGTAAGCTAGTAACTCTGCCCTTTTCCCCTTCTTCTTGATACCCACAAAGATCATTTTTGTTCCAGGGATGTGCTTCGTGGGATTCTCCAAATGCCCCATCAGTGTGTCCTCTCCCCAGGTGATACCTTTGCTCTCCTTGGCACCTGTATAAGAGAATCCAGCAGCCTGACCTGTCTTCCGCCCAAAGAGACCATGGAGATTCGGCTCAGCCTTGTGCTTGCCTCCCTTCTCAACAGCGTGACACCGCGCACACTTCTGTACAAAAAGTCTCTTGCCTTTCTCAACAGCACCCATTTTTAAACCTGTTGCAACTTCCACATCGCATGATCACTGCTCTTTCCTCATGACCACAAGGAAAGTTCCAGTTCAAAAGCCTGACATCCGGCTCTCTCTAGCCACTCAATGCTGCTATAAGCCTAAACTGCTCTAAAAAGTAAAATTTGAGTATGTCAGGGAGGACAGAGGCCAGAGGAAAGAGCAAAACAATGCAAATGTCGCTGGCAGGCAATTACTAATGTTTTTTTGCTTTTTATGACTTTTCAAATTGTCTAAAAGGAATATGTAACAATATCTTCATAACCAAAAAATCATGAAATAGAAAATAACTCAAAAAAGAAAGGGGATGAAATAGGGCTTTTATCTAAAAAAAAAAAAAACCTCCAGGCCAGGCATGGTGGTGCACACCTATAATCCCAGCATGTCAGAAGCTGAGGAAGGGGTGTTGTCCATCATTAGAAGGCTTTTTGCTCTATTCAGACTGAAATGGACTGGAAAACTGCAGGGCTATTAGCAGCTCTGGGTTTTACAAGTAGTCTGTCACAGCCCTTAGTGTTACAGCCCTGGGTTCTCAGCTATCCCCACCAGCACCTCGGCAGCGTAGCCTAACCCTTGGCTTACTGCCACTGCTCAACAATGGTGGCCAACTCCAGTAGCCTCTGGTCTTTGCCACCCACTGCTGCCAGACACCAGTGGTCAAAAGCAGCTGATGCCAACTGTCATGCAGCTATGGCTCTCTACCACCAATGCCCACTGATCTTTGCTGGCTTCAGCCTCTAATCTGAAATCCTTCAGAGCTATCAGCCTCTAAAGTTTAAAGCTTGTTTTTAAAGACAACTATTCCTCCCATACTACTCAAAATAAAAATCTCAAGATTTACAGGACTGTTCCATGCCATACTACCCACAACATAAACCAGGAACAGATTTACAGGAGATTTCCAGACAAACTAAGGAGAGTGCCGCTGATGAAGAGTAGGAGCAGGGCAGAGGGGCTGGGTCCTCTGAGACCCTTCTCTTACTAATTGGCCCAACTTGAAGTCTACTGACTGATCCAAATTTGAGACTGCTGATTGGCCCAAATTCAAGCACGCTGCCATCAAGAAGGACATCCGGAGTAGATGCAAGGCACCTAGGACAGCTGCAGCTGTGGCCATCAATCAAAGAAGGCCTCCCTCTGGCAGGGGATTAGAGATGGGGGGGGGTGTCACAGAATGTTCTAGCAGTTTCTAGTGTTTCTCAGAGGAGGCCAGCCTCAGCCACGGTAAATTCAAAGCCATCCTCAACTACACAGTGAGACCTTGTCTTTAAAAAAAACACACATATATATGTATATATATATGTGTGTGTGTGTGTGTGTGTGTGTGTGTGTGTATATATATATATATATATATATATATGACACTGAAAAGTTATCAAAACTATACACTGAAGACAGATACTTTGGTCTGCTAATTATGCTTAAATTTAATTTTAGCAAATTGCTCAAAAGCTTTAGACGTCTTATATGTTAAATAGAATAAATTATAATAAAAAGTCCATGTACAGATAGTCCTGTTCAGCTAGTGCATGAGCAGAAGATTTACATCTGTGCAGAAGACATTCCTGTTCAATTTCTAGGGTGCCCCTTACATGACAGTTGCTAAAGGCTGGGAGTATAGCTCAGTGGCAGAGCAACTGCCTAGCATGCATCAGCCCTGGATTCTACCACCAGCATCAAGAAAATGGAAAAGATTACTATTAATTAAATACAAGTAAGTTTTCTAATCTGAGTATCACCAGGTTTGGGTGGGGTTCCTGTAGCCGACCACTACTAAAGATGACAACTGTGATTCTGTCAAATACGGCATTGGTTAAACAAGTAACAATAAAGTTACTGTGCAAGGGGCGCCAAAATTTGAGGAGGAACTCTGGAAGTAGATGGTGGAGATGATTTCACAACAACACAAATGTGTTTAATCCACAAACTGGATTTTTAAGCGGCTAAAAGCTAGGTTTTGTGTACTTTTTGCCGTAACAAGAGTACCCTTTTCCAGATGTGACTCCCATTTTAAGTAAGTACACTTTTGCACTACCCAACAACTACAAGCATAGTGGGGACTTGCCACATGTGTATAGTATATCTCCGTTATTTTCATTTTCCTTCCTTCGTCCCTTTTCCAAAGGAGCCAATATGAAAAGAGATGCGGTGCTCAGCCTGATTCCGCAAGAGCTCTTTACCGGTAAGAAATCTGTAACTAGAGCTCCATCACTTCTGTCACATTGCATTAAACGTAGTGTGAGGTCCCCGAGACAAAAGTTTCCACCTGGTGATTTCTACACAGTTCACAGATAAAGGACCAGGGATCTAGTGATCTAGCTTAGCAGCTTAAGCGCCTGCCTGACAAGCACAAGGGTCTAAGTTCAATCCCCAGTTCTGCAAAAAAAAAAAAAACACAGATGAGTCCGGGACCACAAACCCACTTCTTCTGGATAAAGGGAGATGCTTAGGAAAAGCCAACTCCAAATTCACAGCCACTCTGATTTCATTCATTAAGCAAATGTTGGCTGAGTGGCTGCTATATGCCAAGCCCTGACCAGGGCACAGGTCTAACTTCTGCTTCCTGGACTTTGCAACAGAGTGATGGGTTTGCAATCAAAACATTTCACTTCCTTGACAGCTTCAGGTAATAATGCGGGCTATGGTGTGACTCTTGGTTGTCAGAGCAGCTATTTGTTTTCTCATTTCCTTTGTGTCTGTGTACTTTGAAATGTCGAAAATCTACAGAAAAAGTTGCAAAAAGTTAAGACAAAGAACTCTGTATCCCCTCCTCCCAGTTCACCTACCAGCTTTATCACACGGGACGAGCCTGCTGTCTCCTTTCCTTTCCTTTCCTCTTTCATCCACACCTATCTGCTTCCTTCCCTTTTCCTCTCTCCTTTGTCCTCTCCTTTCTTCTCCCCTGTCTTCCTGTATGAATTTTTTCTGGAGTCACTGAGAATGAATTGCAGACATCTCTATCCCTAAGTATTTCATTATGTATTTTTCAGAATGAGCCGTTCTCTTATACAACAGTATTACCTGAGGTCCATGGTCGAATGCCATCATGTGTCCACCTGATGAGTGGAGTGTGACTTAAAGGCTCATTCCTCATCCACTAAACTCACTACAGAGACTAACCGCAGAGCAACCACAGCTGTCCACGAGACCTTCCCTAAAGGATGCCCAGGCAGGATGAAACTCTCATTATTTCAACATTCCTTCCTGTGTTACTTAATGAAGTGCTCTGACAGTAATAACTGCCTTCCACATCACCTGGCCTCTCCATGATTCCACAGTCTTATTTACTTTGGTTCTACACTCACTGAAAGTGGGTAAAAAACTGTCTCATAATGAAATTCAGTAGTGTCCCTCTTGTCCTTTCCCAAGTAGAAATGATCCAATCCCAGAAGCTCTTTGTTGGAAAAGAGTAATTTATAATTTAAGCGTGTATTTTAGGAAACTAAACAAACAGTAGAAGAATTAAAAGAGCTTAGAACAGTGATCAACTAAAATGAAAACAAAAACAATAAAGTCCATAAATGAAAAAAAGAGCTACTTCTTAGAAAGACTGGGAGTTGAGAAATTTCTTTCCAGCAACACTGACAAAAATTAAGAGAGAGAAGGAGAAATTACCCATATTGAGAAAAGGAAAAAGGGTGCATCGCTATGGGCCTTACATATATCAAAATGATGTTAAGGGACTAGTACAAGCAGCTCTCTTCATATAAATCCAATGGTTTATAACAAGCAGCCCAAGTCCTCAAGTAGCACAGGAGTACTGGGCTAAGGACACAGCTTCACCACAGACAGGCTGTCTAGGATGCAAAAGGCCCGGGGTTTAAAGCCTTAGGTTTAGGATTGGGGCTAAACTCCCAACTCCCACTAAGAAAACAATGAACCTAACTAAAGTCCAAAAGAAACACACAAAAGACTTGGCACTTTACTGAAGAAGACGTCTTCATGGCAAATAACCTTGTGAAAAGATGCTGATGCAACATCCTTAGCTACTAGGAATTACAAAGAGAAGCCCCAGTCAGGTTCCTCTACTCATTAGAAAGGCTAAGAGGGGAAACCCCAGACACACAAAGTGCCTGAGAAGACTTGGCCAAGCGGAATGCCTAGGGTGAGTACAAGCAAACTCAGGGCCATCTTTGATGGGACACTTTTTTGTTTGTTCCTTATTATTTTTAACTAAGTGATTTAAGCAAAATACATGTATCACAGAAATGTGGCAGAGACAAAATCAACCTCACCCATCAAAACCCAGAGCAGGGAGAAACAAAAATCACCCCTGCAACTGTCAATCATGCTATGTCAACTGCATCATATTTTCTACAAGCGGCCTATAAAGCAGCAGTCACTGGCATGCATCCAGAGTCTGGAGGCAACCTGGGCATTGCCCAGGTGGCTCCCGCTCCTCACACACCACCTGCCCTGCTTCCAGGGTCACCTTGTGCTGAGCAGCTCCGCTCACCCACATCTTTCCAGATGTTCCTTCTGCCTTGGAGCCAGTTTATCACAGATTGAAACCATATGGAAGTTGTGCATGCTGAGTACTATGCCCGGCAATGGGAAACTTACCTGAAGCACCCCTGAGCTGTTTCTCCAGCTCCAAGGACAGAGCGCCTGCCGCCCTTATTTCCTCTGCTGCCATTCACACAGTGCTTACTATAGGCCAGGCACAGGCCTGTGCACTTTATCAGCAATGACTCTTTCAACTTACTCCTCACAAATCCCATAAGGTAGTTGTTCGCATTAATTCATTTCACAAATAAGGAAACTGAGGCACAAAGAGGCACAGAGGTTAACCACTGTGCCCAAGCAGCACAGTGATGGAACCATGTCAAAGCCTGCACCCAACTCCGCTCACACAAGATACACAATTCCTGGCTTTCTTCTGCCAGATGTCTGAGCAGGTACGCTCATAGGTGGCCGGCAGTCTCCTGGCCAGGAGCAGAGGAGGCCAGCCAACACCATCACCCAGCAGACATAGATGGCCTTGGCAAGTGCTCGAAACCTGAGTGCTCCTGACTTTCCTCTTTGCGTTCTCTTATTACAATGGTCAGAGGGGATAAAAATCACGTTTATGGAGCCCTGCTACCCTTGAGGATGGAAAAAAAGAAAAGAGCATCTGATCTTTCCATTTTTTATTTACTCAGTTTTTTCAGTACTAGGGATCAAAACATTCTCCAGCCTTTTTAGTTTTTCAGACAGAGTCAAGTTACCCAGGCTGGGCTCGAAGCTGTGATCCTCCCGCCTCATCTTCCCTCTGTACTGAGAATACAAGCATCTGCCACCACATCCACTCATCTGGTCCTTTCTGAGCAGCCACCAGGAATCACTCTCAGGAAAGAAACCCCAGGCTGGACACTCCCTGGCCTGAGCAGTAGGAAAATTCACACTTCCCGGAGCCATGAAGAGTGTGCAGCTGAGCTATCAGCACAAACAAGGGACAAGCAGGACTCTGTTATTTAAAAACAGCAAAGCCCCTCATTCCTGAAGGAACATCTGGTGCCTGGCCAGACACGTCCCATGAACCCTGAAGGTTCTGACCAACTGCCACATCAGGACACTAAGGCAGATACTCTCCTTGGGGCAGGGCCACCAAGGGCACCCAAGAAAATGACCATCATCACACACAAAATGCCAAAGTCACACCACAGCTGCCCTCTTTAGTCAATCAATGTTTACTAGATATTTTAAGTTCACACACAATTCTAAATAGCAGAGTAACAAAGCCATAGATTGAAAACTGCTTGTAAGTCATTCAAATTTTCCTCTTCGAATAAGGGGTGTACAAGCAATATGTTTCCTACATCATTCCATTTACAGATGAAACCCCAGCTGAAGGTTACATAAGATTCAGCAACTAAACAGGGAAAGGATAAAGGCACAAATCTCCCAAGCCTTGGGTTTAATGGTCCTTTCATAAGCTGCAACTATGCTGGCTTTACCTAGTTTAATGGACAATTGCTCACAGATAACTAAAAAGCTTAACCAATTTTATCATGGTTCATATCTGGAATCATCTAAGAATCAGTCTCTCACACCTGTGCACTTTCCAAACAGAAGGGATGGGTGTCTCCGAGCTGAGTTAGGAGAAGAGAGTTACAGCAAGTTGGACAACTGCATTAAATCTGCTATGTTGGACCAGGGAAATAGCTCAGAAGAATAACTGCTTGCCTGGAAAGCGCAGGGTCCTGAGTTCAATCCTCAGTACCACAAAAAAAAAAAAAAAAAAAAAATCTGCTATGTTCAGCCAGCAATATATTTCAGCATGCCCTCAGCCTTTCTCTAAGATAGGCCAAAGTTCTGTTAACCCTTTTAACAAAAATCTTAGCTTACAGAGAAGTTACAATAACACAAAGAGCTATCTGCTTCATTTTATCACATGCATGTGTGTGTGGACATACACAGGCTTCTTAAACCATTTAAAAATCATTTGACAATATAATGCCTTTTCTGCTTAAATGCTCCAATACATAAATATAAGTAAATGAGTAGAGCTGGGCATGGTGGCACATGCCTGTAAACCCACCATGCAGGATGCTGAAGCAGAAGGTTCACTTCAAGTTCAAGGCCAGCCTGGGCTACAAAGTGAGTTTAAAGCCAGCCTCAACTATTTTCAAAACCTTGTCTCAAAAAAGACTAAATAAAAAAATAAATAAGTTGAAGACAGTGCTGCTATCTAATCTACAGACATATGTATTTTGCCAATCCTCAAAATATTCTAGTTCATTTCCAGGAAAAGAAAACATCAAACCACAAGTCACACTAGTTGACACACAAAAGAATTTAAAGTTTTAAATTAACAAATGTAAGAAAAGAAAACAGACAAAATTAAAACACTAAAAGTATCAGAAACATGACAATGCTGAAAAGAAAATAGAAGCAAGCCTTTATTCGGATGCTCAGAAAATCAGACACTTCCATAGAGTGAATACTGCAACTCAATTTTGTCCAAGTTAACTGACTTGACTTTTATTTGAAAAAAACAATCACCTAGACCAAATCTTAATTTCACAGATTTTTTTTTTTTCAGTACTAAGAATTGAACTTGGGGCCTCTATTCTCCTTCTCTGAGCTATATCTCCAGCCCTGTTTTTGAAAACCGTTTTTATTAGTACATGTGTGGGCACACATAATGTTCACACTCCTCATGTGGAGTTGATGTACACACCAGATATCTCTATTCCCTTTTTTTAAAATCTCCTTTCCTTTCTGCTCTCCCCACTATTTTCACTTTGAGACAAGGTCTCGCTAAGTTGCTAAGTGCTAACGCTGGGCTCAAATTTGGGATCTTCCTGCGGCAGCCTCAGCATGCTGACCATGCGTACCACCGCCCCTGACTTATTTTTCTTCTGCAACAAAAATTTTCTGAAACACATCTATAACCAAGTCATGGAAACTGCTTATCATGTTATTCAATGCATGCACACACACACACACACACACACACACACACACACACACACAGATTGTGTAGTTTTGGTTTTCAACATCGTTTTCCAGAATTTTAGCTGACTCCAAAGGAACCATGAAAACTGACATTTGACAGAGCAATTCCAGTTGTGGGAAACTAAAAGCATTACAATGCACTTTGGGCCAAGGGACTGGCTACAGAGACGTCATAAAAAGGAAGACTTTATTTTTTTTTTTTAAGAGTTCTTTGTTGTTTTTTTTTTTTAATTAACAGGTATTATTATTATTATTATTATTATTATTATTATTATTTTCTTGTTTCAGAACCTTTATTTGTTTATTCACTCATTTTTATGGCCGGCTCAGCCCACCCCGAGGGCAGGGATGGCGCAGCATGTGGTGCCAGGGGTCGAACCAAGGTCCCTGAAGCCGCCCAAGCTTCCCCAAGCAGGGGCTTTAGACCACTGAGCCATCCCGCCGGGCCCCCGGAAAAGACTTTAATAACAAAGCTAATAAAAATTACCATAAAGAGAAGCACTGGCGGACTGGCACAGATAGGACACACTACACAATAAACATCAACGGCAGGGCTGCAACACTCGCGCTGTTCCACAGCACATGATGGCTCTGGCAGCCGATCCACCCAGGGAACAGGCAGGAGCGAGCTGCACAGGCAGCCAGAGGGGCTGCGAGCTCCGTTGTACAGTACCAGCAATGGCAGGAGCTCAGATGTGCAAGAATCCTAAGAACACACGCGTCCCACAAACACCTGACTGCAGCGTAGCCCAAGTCCACACTCAGCGTGCGGGCTGGGAAACAGCCTGCCCAGCCTGGGCACTCACAGCAGAAGGACGAGGCAGGAGCAGGTGACTCGAAGGAGAAAGCTGGACATGCAAGCTCTGAAACTGTGGGGGGTTCTGACTGGAGGAACACCACTAACCATTGCATGCTCAGAGAGGGGTACTGCCCCTGGGGGAGCCTGATGAGAGCATGGGGCCTGCTGCCTGCAGAAGGCCGCGTCAGAGAGAGGAACAATAGCAAGGATGAACACCTCACTGCCAAGGGAACTGCTACTGTTCACCCTGGGCAAAGCCTCACCACCTCCACTGCAAAGTGAGCAGCAAATCCCACAGCAGTAGAAAGGGAATACACACAAGACTCAAATTCTGGCCCCACAACTTATTAAGATGTCACTCCACACCTCAGTTTCCACATCTGTGAAATAGGGGTTCGGTTGTGAATTGTGCTGCTAGAAACCCAAGTGTATATGTACCTCTGTAGTATGTTGTTAACTCTTTCTGGAAGACATGTAAGAGGGCAGTGGCTGCATCAAACGGAAAGTCCAGCTTCAGCCTTGGGGGAACCTCCACACTGACTTGTGCAGTACCCTACTCGGTGGCACTCCCCCCAGCAGCGTAGAGGTTCCTTCTCCCCACCCCACCCTGCAGCCTCACCAGCTGTGTTGCTATTTGGTTTCTGAGCATGTCCACTCTGGAGTACGATGGGATGTGTTACTCTAATTTGCATTCCTCTAGTGGCCAGAAATATTGACCATTTCTCCACGTATGTACTGGGCACCTATATTTCTGTGAACTGTCTATTTATTTCACTTGCACATTTTTTGTGTGTGTGTGTGTTTTGTTTTGTTTTTTTGAGACAGGGTCTCACTGTACAGTTCAGGCTGGCCTTGAGCTCAGTTTTGTAGCCCAGGCTAGTCTCAAACTCTCACCAATCCTCCCGCTCTCAGCCTCCCTAGTGCTGGGATTACACGTGTGCACCACCACACCTGGCTCACTTGCACATTTTTTGACTGGGCTTTTTACTTTTGAGGGAGGTCTAATATTTTTAGATTCTTTATGTATTTTAAATGAGTCTAGATATTTGTCTGAGGAATCACTAGCAAAAATGTTATGTACCCAGCCATGGTGGCACATGCCAGTAATCCCACCACTGACAAGACTGGGACAGGAGGATCACCATAAGTTTGAGGGCAGCCTGGGCTACACAGTGACAGCCTATCTCAAAAAAATCTGTGTGTGTGTGTGTGTGTGTGTGTGTGTGTGTGTGTGTGTTGTCTTTCAACAATAGCTAACCCTTGGAATATACTCGTAAGACCATCAACAGAATCGATAAAGAAAATGTATCATTGATATGCAATGGCGCACTACCAGGCCATAAAGAAGATGGACTTATGTTACTTGTAGGAAAAGAAATGCACTTTGAGACCATAATGCTAAGAGAAGGCCAAGGAGATAGCTCCGTGGAGTAAGTGTTTGCCTGGCAAGCTCAAGGTCCTGAGTTCAATCCCTGGTTCCACAAAAAAAAAAAAAGAAGAAGAAGAAGAGTTTCCATCTTATAATGCTAAGAGAAATCAGATAAATGAGTTTAAATGTCACTTGTTTCTCTATAATGAGAAACGCAAAATAAAAATAAAGAGCAAAACAAGACAGAAAAAAGGAGATCGAGGGATAGGGGAGGGCAAAGGATGAAAAAGGAAACGGGAGGTGCTACGTACAGGCGCCGATCCACATGACGTAAACGTTACATGCCCCAAACATATTTGCATACATACATGCCAAAACAAACAAGATTCCACCACCATCAACTGAGGCTATATCTGACAGTGAGCAATGGCTTACAAAAGAATAGTCCTCGCTCCCCATGAGAAATTCCAGAGGTTGGAAGTCCAGGATTTGCAAAGTGGTCCTGATCCAAAAATTCCTCACAGGACAGGTTTCCCATCTTGATGGCCTCATTCCAGTCACATCGTTCCAAATGGCTGCTGGAGTTCCAGCCACCATCTCTGCACTCTAGTTTCTGCCACCATGCCTGTATTCTAAGAGAAAAGGAGAAAAGTAGGAAGAGACAAGATCCTAGGAACATTCAGCATGACAACTACCTACATTCAGAGTCTAATCCCCTGGCCATCCCTGGCTGCAGAGAGGGGGAAGGATATAAGTAGACATAGTTTGATTTCAGACAGCCATCTATCCAGCCCCAAGACAGGACTCCACAACTATAAAGGAAGAGGAGAACTGACAGACCTGTGACACTCCATATCATTTTAAGGCTTAAATTGGACATTATACACACACTGCCTAGTGCTTGCTGAGCCCACAGTCCTGGGGTCAGCATCTCCTCATGCCAACATTGGCATTGTATGCAGTGTGGCTGCAGCAGCTTCAGACCCTTAAGAGGGCAGCCTCCACGCCCTACTCTGTCCCTTGCCACCTGGTCTCTGGCCACCACCCAGATGCAACCTGTGCTCCCGCCATACCAAGGTCATCCTCCTTCCCAGCCCTAACCACTACCCTCACAAAACCTCAGGTCTGCAGGACAAGCTCCCTCTGTGACCTGAGGTCTCCCTTACCTCGCTTTGTCCCCAGATGACAAGATGCTCTCCTCACAGGCTTCCTCCACACAGCACCCACAACCAGAGTGGTGTTTGGTGCCAGCCAATCCTGCACCTTTCTACATAGCTTCTTGGTGATCACTCTAATGCTGTGTCACAGACATACTGCCCCCATTGTAAGGATAAAGAAATTTAGGGATTGGAAGGTTAAATGGCCTAAGGTCGTATAGGTGATACAGAAAAGAGCCAGGATTCAAACACAGGCCTCTCAGCCTGAGAGTTCACTGTTAGCCCTCGCATTAGCAATTAATTCATAGTTAACTGTCAACTTGACTGGATTCAGACACTTCTGGAGAGACGACTTGTCCAAGACATATACTGTCCCATTGCACATGGCTGAATGTGCTATTAGGAAGCAGGGCTGAGGCCCAGGAGGGGCCTTTCCAAAGACCCAGGAGCTATGCCTTTGGAGAACACATCTCTATTCCCGATGTATTGTTTCTGAGCGTGGCTTCTTGGCCGCCATGTTTGCGCCACCACATCCTTCCACCATGACGGTCCTGCCCTGGAGCCCACTGATTGCAGCCAACCCTCTGAAACTGAGTCCAGTTAAACCGCTCCTCCTTTAAGATGCAGGTAGCTGGTCCCAGCAGTGGGAAAGCTAACTAATACAGCAACCATTGTAAGGACCCCACTGACAGCGAGAGAGAGAATGAGGGGCAGACATAGGCACGGGGACACACCCCAAAAGGAGACTTTCCATTTGGGTTAAACAAAGCTAATAAGAAAACTAAATCTAAGTGTCAGGGCGCACAAGCTTGTCTCGGTGGCCAAAGAATGGAGAAGCAGGAACTCAGCTCACAGATCAACATTTCACCTCACTCAGGATTAAAAGCTCACAGGCGGGGGCAGCCAGATAGCTCAGCAGACTAAAGCACCTGCTGAGGCAGGTGCAGCGACATGGACTCAATCCGCAGCTCGGCACACTGAGAGGCAGCTGAAACTGGGTATGGGTGCACACGCCTGTAATGCCAGCGCTTGGGAGACTGAAGACAGGAGACTCAGTACAAATCCAATCTGCGAAGTGAGACCCTGTACTAAATACACTTTTAAAAGTTTATAGACGTGAAGTAGCAGAGGTGAGGGTAGGACACAGGCCCGCAAGGAAGAGGAATATTCTTACCTTTTCCTAGAATGGGTAGAAAACTCTTGGAACTCAGGTGCTACCTCTTACTTCATGTTCTGGTCTAGTGTTTCCAGTCAAGGTGGCTGGTGGGTGTGTCATTTGGCATGGAAATTAGATTACAATGAATTGAGAGGTCAGTTGGCGGTTACTCTGATGGCCATCTGAGAATCAACTGCCTAGAGAGGAATTTCTGGACTGTGGACATCCTCTCCTCAAAATATGCATGGCAGGGTGGGGTAGAAATTCACCTGGGTCACCTGGACTGTACTCTGGGAACCAACCACATCAGGCTTCCTTGACTACATGCGCAGCAGAACTGGTGTCATTTTAGAACACGAATGGTCAGGCTCCATCTTGAGCCTGTGTGCAGCAACTGCTTGAGTTTGTTGTTGTTGTTTATTTTTTGTTTTGTCTTGTGTCTTGCAATACTGGGAACTGAACCAAGGTATAGCTCATCAGGTTACATTCCCTACATGCCTAACTTTTTTTTTTTTTTTCTTTTTAGATAGTCTTTTAGGATAGGCTCTTTTGAAAGTCTTTCTTACTAACTTACCCAGGTTGAGCTCAAACTTGTAATCCTCCTGCCTCCATCTCTGAGTAGCTGGGCTTATAGGTATACATCATCACACTTGGCCCAAGGCATTTTATACATAATTCTATTGAAACATAGCCCCATCCACTTGTTTATAATGAGGGTTTCCATAGAAGCTATATAGCCCACCAAGTCTGAACTGTTTCCTATCCAGCCCTTACAGAGCACATCTGGCCTCCATGTTCAGCCAGTCAGCTTCTCACATCAGGGCCTGTGCTTTCTACTACCTATATCTCCTGCTGTTTCCAGGTGGCACTTGGCACACACACAAAAGGCTCCTGACAAACATATGTGGGGGGGACACTCCACAGGCCCTCACCACAGGCAAAGAGGAGCAACTGGTTCAGGAAGCTGCTGCAAGCTAACTGGACTATGAACACACCCTGATTCTGCCCACATTGTTTTTAACAACCCGAAAGCCCATGCAGTCCATCAGGGTGGGTTTCACTGTATTTCTAGCGGCCTGCCAGAGTTCTGCAGGAGTGACCACTGTAAAGACAAAGTGAGGGTCATCTTACGAGTCCATCCCTTCCCACCAGCCACCATCGCCACCTGCTTAGGGACCACCTCAATCCCACATGCCTCAGGAGGATTCCCACCCCACACTGCCTCAGCGCATCCCAAGGCTGTGTTACTGATCTCACAGATGAGCTCTTAGAAGATACCAGAAAGAATAACTAAAAGCTGATGTTGGTTGCCTTTTAACTTTTAGACTTTCATCAATATATTTAGAAAAGGGCCAAACCACACAGACATATAAATAGTCCCCTTACAAGTACAAAAAATTATTCATGACCCAAAGGCCTCTGTTGACCTTCAAAGAACAGAAGTCCTACAAGACTATCACATTTCCTAATTTTATCGTTGTTACTGACACCATGGCATGAAGCACGTGTAAAGCCCTTTTTTTCTGGGCTATGACCATATTCAATTCAGTCTGGGCTATCAAAAATCAAATTCTGGATTTTTTTTTTTCTTTTTAATCCTGTCTTGGCCTGGCCCCAAATCACATCAGTGGAAGCCAAGAAGAACTGCGGAAAGCCGCCCAAAGCTGCTGTGCTTCCGGCACAATCACTTCACCCCTTCCTTCAGGATGCACACAAAGGGCCAAATTGCTGCTCTTCCCAGAATCCTCAGACAGCTGTGCACAAGCACACTGTGAAGACCACAAGTAGCCAGGACAGACATCCACTGTGTACATCGAAGAGTCCACAGGGTCCTCAGGTGTTGGAAGAAGGGCTGAGACGGATGCTAAGGCCAGGTCTGAATCAACCCAACAGTTTACTCACAGTTACTTACTCACTGGTCCAAAACATGAGCTCCTTGGTCTACATGTCTGCCAAACACTGTGCTAGGACTGGCACCTGTTATAAGGTCATAATAATGCCACAATGTTAACATCACTTTTCAGATGGAGAGACCAAGGCTTAGTGAGGCAGGCAACCTGCTTAAGGTCACTTAGCAAAAAAAGAGACTACCAGGAGCCAGACGTGGTGGCACTTGTCTGTGATCCCAGCACTCTGGGAAGCTGCAAGTTTGAAGCCCGCCTGAATAACTTAGGGACTCAGCAAAAAGAAGAAGAAAGACTGGGCTATAGCTCAGCATAAAGGCCCCTGGGTTCAATCCCCAGTACTGTACAAAATCTTTTCAGAGAGGGAAAGAACAGAATACTAGCCTTCACCAGTCTAGACTCCTGTACCACCCTGCTCAGAAGCAATGCAACTGGCATCAAGAACAGCCCTCCCTGGCCTTCTAAAACTCCAAAGATACCAACTTGAAATTTCCCAGGACAAGCATAACCCATTAGTCTATCCCCTGCAGTAGGAGTGTAAGATGGTTCATCCTCTAGAAAAGAACTGGACATTGTCCATGTGGCATCCACCAGTCCTGTGATCCAACTATTCCAATCCTAGGGACTTACCCTAGAGATTGTATTAACACATACATAAAATTATGTGTCCACACAGACACTTCCATACAAGTAGAAGCAACAGAAACAACCCCAACATCCACCAAAAACATACACAAATTGTATTATATATGCGGGATATAATACCACTCCACAATAAAAAGAAACAGATTGCAAACTACTGATGGCACAGCAACCTGAACAAATGTCAAAGCACTGCCAGCAGCTTAATGTACTGGATACAAGAAGGATATCTTGTATGCATCTACTTACATGAAATCCAAGAACACATGAAACTGATTCATGGTAACAGAAATAAGATAGGGACAGAAGGGGAAGCAGAATTGTCCAGAAGGAAGCACAAAGAAATTTCTTGGGAGGGAGAAAGTAGAAATGCTCTGTACTTTTCAGAGCAGTGGTTACATGGTGTAAACAACTATCAGAACTTATTAATCAGAACTTCTAAGATTCTTCATACTAAGTAATGAATCACTTGGACAATAAAATGGGAAACACAGATTATTGCACGTATATTTCCAAATTTGATTATTGAACATGATTTAAGGAAACTTTTATTTACCCATTAAAGAAAACCAGTTTTACTCACCAGCATTAGAAACAATTTGCCTCAGAATATTATCTACCTCCCATGTGACCAAAAGGTCTCTCTAGCAGACAGAGATGAAAGTCCACCAGCCTTTCCCTGGTTGCGACACCGACTTAGGTCTATGAAAGAGATGCCTGTCACCATGGTAACCATTAAGCAGTGGGAAAACTGGATGGGGATGGAGAGAAAGAACCTAAGACTCAGCTTAGAACTATGACCATGTGGCATCCTGAATAATGGTCTATCCTCAAGATGCCCATGTCTAACAGCAGGAACCTGTAAATGTCGCCTTATATGGCAAAGTCTTTGGCATGTGGCAGATGTGAATCAGGATCTTGAGATGGGAAGATTATCCTGGATTATCAGGATGGGCAATGGCGAAGTTCTCCTAAGTATGAGGCAGTGGGAAGTCTGACACACAGGGAAGGTGGTAGGAGGGCACAGGTGGAGAGTGGGTTGATACAGCTACAACCCAAGGGACAGTGGCAGTCATCAGAAGCCAAAAGACATAGGGAAGGGACTCTCCTTAAAGTTCCTGGGGACTGTGCCAATATTTTGTCCTGGCAACACCTTGACTGGGACTCAGGAAAAGTGATTTGAGAATTTTGGTCAACAGAACTTCAGGAGAGTAAATTTGTGTTGCTTTAAGTTACTGAGCTTGCAGTCACCTGTTACAACAGCTATAGGAAACTAATTCAGACTGAAAGCCTGACATCCAGCACAGCTTCCACCAATAGTCCATGTTCAAGAATCAACTCAAAATTTCCAGTGAGTATTCAAGGTAATAAAACTCTTTCTTTCAGGGGGACACCCACTCGGGACACCTCTCCTGTCCCTCTCTCAGACAGAGGAGCTTTCTTTCCCTCAATAAATATGTTCTGCTAAAAAAAAAAAAAAAAAAAAAAAAAACTTTTTTTCTTCTTAAAAGACAGTTTCAGAAAGTACCTCCACTCGCAAGGAATGAAGAACTGATTTCCTCAACAACAATCAACACCAACCAACCAGGAAAGGAAACAACCAAATCATGTGGCTATTGTAAGATAAGCCAGTGGTGTTATGAAGACACGTGCTGTGCAAAATGAAGTTCAAAGAGAGGCCACACTCAGCCACAGTGTTGTGGTCAGAGTGGGGAGTGACCACGGGACAGGCACGAGGCAGATGTCAGCCACTGGCTCTTGATCTGCTGTGCTCCTGGGTGCAGCTCCGACCTGCACACCCTCCTGACCTGTATGCTCTTTTGTGCATATGCTGGACTTCAGATTTAATCCTCCATTTCTCGGAGATGATGTGCAAAAAGTATGAGACGCTTTCCTTTTTCTCAAGTTTCTTCAAAATGTTAAATAGATTAAAAGTTTATGTTAGGAGAAAAGAGATAATGAGTGCAACTCACTCATTATCCCAATGACACAGGAAACTGTGGTAATCATTTGCAGTAAATCTCCACAAGTACATTCCTTTTACACACATAAAAAGTGTGGGAGGGCGGATCCTGCGGGGAGTGGTTAATACAAAGCAGGTGCCCAATAAATATTTCAAACCCTGAGTGAATAAATCTTGTTACATACTGTTTTGTAATCTAGGCAACCATCCCTTTACTATTACAGTCAAGGAAGCAATCAGCGTCCCTGAGGATCCTCTTGCACAGCCTCAGAACCATCCAGCAGCCTAGACAGCAGGATGTGCAAATTCTTCCCGAGAACGCACAGGCAAGAACATAAAACCAGGCAGTGATTCTCAACTCTGGCATCACAAGTGACCTCTAAAAATATTGGATTACTCCTCCCAAAAAGCTCATTAAATTCAATGCTGTTTTAAAAAATTAATAAACATTACACTGGGGTGGGTGTGTGTGTGTGTGTGTGTGTGTAAGCATGTGCATGCCAAGAATCAAACCCAGGGCTCTTGAATGTAAAGCAGGCTCTTTATCACAGAACCACAGCCCTAGCCTCTGCAGAAAATCACTTTTTTTTTTTTTTTCAGTGGAACAAGCAGTCCTCAAATGGTGGAGGCTAACACTGAGTTTTCAAGGTACACTTTAACCAAATCAAGTCTGTATCACTTGTAATTTTTTCTGTTTTAATTCTAACTTATACTCGCTTTAAAAATAAAAGAAAAAAATTTAAAAAGCAAGCCATGGCTCTTTGGTCACTAGAGGTGTGTTGTAAAGAGCCTAAAGACAGGGCAGACGTGTAACAAGAAAAGCATGACCCCTGACCCAGAGGACAAAGCCGGTGACTGCCAAGAGCAGAGCAGGCAATAAACATCTTAACATAAGGACAAGATGACAAGCAGGCACGTGATTCAGAATTATATTATTACTATATTACTGCTATTGTTACCATGCTAATATTAAATATATTATGTATAATATAATAAATATACGTATTAACTAGCATCAAAACTAATCCTAGTTTGACTTCCTCTCTTTTCATTATCTTACGGTGATGGCATGTATTTCCCTTCCAAATCTCTGGGATGACAGTGCTGACAGGTGGTGGGACACCTGAGGGGTGTCTGGGTCACAAAGCCCCCACATTCACAAAAGGAACAATGCAACCCCACAGGGACTAGTTGAATTCTACAAAGAGAGAACTCCCCCTTCCTCAGGACTAGGTTAGTAGCAGCAGGAGCAGGTCATAAAGCTAGGTGGCCCCTCAAGTTTTGTATCTTCCACCGGTATCTGACCACCCTTCCCTTTTCCAATGTTATTACAAGAGTGGACAAAATTCTCTGTCTTCAGGGAACTTCCATTCTAACGTGCAAGCACATACACATATACTCTACAGAGTAGGTCAGATGGCCAGGGTGAGAAAGAAAAATAAGGCTTGGAAAGAAGACAGAGATTCAAGGCTTGGGAAGAAAAGGTAAAAAGATTGGTTGGCTCTGACTTTTAAAAGGATTCCTTTAAAGCAAAGTCATCATTTCTCGCCCTCACACACACACAGCTGTTACAGTTACATTAATATGGCCCCTCAGTAACCACAACACTCAAACAAAAACCAAGAATGCTATGTACCAGAAAGGGTCCATTTAAGAAAGGAAAAGTTGACAATCCAGTAATAGCTACCTACCCCTTCTCATACCCTGCTCTGGACTCCTCAATCTCTCGTACACCAGTGATCTCATTGGCCCTTCACATTGAATTAATGACAAGAGTAGCACTGTTTTCCTCATGTAACAGAAAATAGATGCTGGGACAAGGAGGGCCCTTTCAGTATTTGAGAGTTCCTACCTCCTCACCAGGGCCCAAAAAAGAACTAGAGCCTGGCACCATGTACGCACTATCCTCTTTTCTCCAAATAAGAAAAAGTGAATGGCAAAAAAAAAAAAAGACCCTCAAATAGTTAAGTAATAACTTGTAGATCAAATTAGAAATTATTTCCTTGAACACACCATGTTACAAATAATCCCCAAGTGGTTCCGCTTTGGTTTGAGGGTAAAACTGGTCACAGGGCTATTGAAAATTCTGGCAGCCAATTTGCTACCTGGCACAGATATCTCAGACCTGACAACCCAAGCAGCTCTCACCCTACCAGCAAAGCACATGCCTCTCCCATGTTCCTTGCTGCTGCAAAGGACACCTCAAAGCCCCGACACCCAGCACCTGCGGTGCATAGGTGTGGTTCTCCTCCTCCCTTTTGTGCCTCACACTCCTACATCCAAGCCCTCAGCAACTTCCCTCTCTCTCTAGCTGCCAGCCTCCCACAGAGACCAAGCCCCTTGCAGCTCTTGCCTGGACTACCGGGAAGGGCTAAGTGCTTCCTGCTGTACCCTCAGGTCTCTTGACAGAAGCCAGAGTAAACACAGCTGAAGCTCCTGGAAGGTGCTACGTGCTCTGACACAGTTCCTAAGGTTTATGCTTCCCTCATTCACTTGGCAGAAAAACCAAACTACAGATGATAAGATAGAGCTACTAGGTGAAAACATAAAAAGCCAGACTTGGAGGTAGATATGCCTGTATTCCAAGCTCTCAGGAGACTGAAGCAGGAGAACCATGAGCTCAAGGCCAGTTTGGACAACACAGTGTTTCACTATTTCTCAAACAAAATCCAAAACAAAAGCAAAAAAGGAAAGAAAAACAAAAAGGTGAATACCAGTTGACACTAGATCCACATACAAAATCGTTTACACAAATACTTCATCTCATCACCCTTATTTTAAATCTTCATAGCCCTTGCACTTTCAGAAATCTTTTGCTCCCTGCATTTCTGTTTAATGCCTGTAAGCCTTAACTATTTTCTGTAAATTTATATAATCATGGATTGGTGAAAACCTTTTGTGACACAATGTCTTAATTATCTATCAACTTGACTGGATTAAGAAACACCTGGAGAGGTAACTAGCTCGTGGTAATGTAACGCTCCTCTGATGCTCACAGCTGAAAGTGCTGTAGGAGGTGTGGCCCAGCTGGAGGAGGTAGTCCCAGAGGCTGTGCCTCTCAAGAGTCTGTCCCTTGCTGTTGTGCTTCCTCTGTACCCAGCTCTCTGCCACCATGAAGAGGGCAGCTTTGCTCTACCATGCCCTCTGCCTTGATGTTCATGCTGGAGCCAACTATGGACTGGTTCCTCTGAAACCATAAGTCAAATTAGAGCTATCCTCTTTAAGCTGTGGGTCTGAGGTATTTTGTCCCAGCAATAAGAACACTGAACAATATGCCCCTAATGGTAGAGCTCATATGCTGATTACACTGATCCAGTGAGTAGGAGCTCAGTATGGTGGCCTTATTCTTCTGAGTTGAGTGTGTACCACACATATGGTTTTCTCTCCTAAGACTTCTGTTACATTGAGTTTGTGTTCTGGCCCAAACTGCCTTCCTAAGAGTGTCCTAATAGATCTAAGGGTGCTACAAATAAATAAAAATAGAATATGGCTTATGATGCCGAATGTTAAAATATGAGCTTTACATCAATTTGGGGACATCAAGGTAAAATGAGTTTGGGGGTGATCAATGTTAAGTCCTAGAAACTAGTAAACAGCATTATCAATAGCACAGCAACTTGGGAACTCCTATCAGGAGCTCTGCAGCTGCAGGCCAGTCACTACTGTAACTGAAGGAATTTTGGAAGGAATACCAAAGGAAGAAATTCTGAGTCCCCAAACAAAAGGCTACATGAATTATTGGACCCAACTACCTGCACCACAGCATTTCATTAGACTAGAAGAGGGGTGAACTCATTACTTCATGAGAAGACCCCTGAATTTTGTTTACATGAATAACTGTGGCCCCTAGAGCAGTACCTAGTATATGGTAAGTACTCAATAAAGTGGTCTCGAAATAAACTAATTGAACAAATGGATTTTTTTTAAGGTTTCTTTTATCTTCTCTCTTTCTTTTTACTAATCTAGATCTCCCTTTTTTTCTTTTTTTTTTCTTTTTTTTTTTTTTTTTTTTTTTTTTTTTTTTTTTTTTTTTTTTTTTTTTTTTTTTTTTTTTTTTTTTTTTTTTTTTTTTTTTTTTCTTTTTTTTTTTATCTTTTTGAGACAGGGTCTCGCTATGCAGTTGAGGCTGGTCCTGAGCTCACTTTTGTAGCCCAGGCTGGTCTCGAACTTGTACCAATCCTCCTGCCTCAGCCTCCCGAGTGCTGGGATTACAGGCGTGAGCCACCACGCCCGGCTAGATCTCCCTTTTTAAGACCACTAGAGAAAGAAGTATGTAATGATTGGGTCATAAATCTACACCAGACCACTAATGGACCCTCAGCCATAGCTCAGAGAACAGAACATGGGAAGCCTAAACCCTTCCTGGAGACATTAACCATTAGAGACAATAAATGCTCTTGGAATCAGCAGTATACTTGGCAAATGGTGAAGCTACTGAGGTAAAAACAATCATCAGCAGGCAACTATAAACTGTAGGAAATCAACTCAGTAAAGACGAGACCTCACCTGGGCATGCTCAGCACTGTGCATAAACCACATTTCTCCTAGGAAGCCAAACAATTAGCTTCATTAGTATTAATTTTGCCTCTTCTCGTCAGTGTCTGCAAGCTGAACACCAGCATGAGTTTAAAACTAGGCAAAAAGGCATTGCTTAAATTCCTCCTAATCCACTCCAAAGAACAAGTCCTTTAATATACATTGCAGGTAAAACACTGAATCCCAGCAAGTAAAATAACTGTAATCCAGAATAAAAGCTCTGTTGGCCTCATTAGCTACTGGAAGAAAAGGCATTAAAGTGCCCATCCAACACACCAACAAAATGCTGTCACTTATCAGGTACCATTAATAAGGTAGAACTGAAATTAGATTTAATCATCTCATAACCTCTCTCATCCCATACACTACCTCTTTTCCAGCTTTCAAGAACTGAAGGGGAAAAAGGAGGGGCAAGAGCAGACACAAAGGCTATTTTGAAAAATGAAAGCATTCAAAAGTTAAGTATATAACTGCCAGGAAGATAGTAAGGGATCTCCAAGGAAGTCCAAGGGGTTTGAAAAGTTCAACGTGTAGAACATAATAAAGGAATAATTCAGTTTTCCACATATCCAAAGTCCTCCTCCTCCAAGCTGAGTTGCATTTAAGTATCAGGCTGGCATGTTTTAGCTGAACATTCCCTAACAGCCTACAAGAAGATATGACCAACTAATCCGGTCTACCCTACAGAGATAAGTATCATTTTCCAGGGTGTGATTCAAATCTCACATGCATCTTTAAGAGTCCCAAATCTATCCAGACTATCAAAGACAGGACAAGGATCTCACGGTCAGCCTCTCCAACGTTCCTGCATTCCTATTTGTCTCCAGCTTGATTGTTATTTTTGTGGACTTAAAAAAAAAAAAATCAATGGTAGTGTCATATCCGATACTCATAAATCTTTCTCACAATTGTAGTCCACACACTATCTCCCCCACTTCCAAGCGTCTGAGGCCCACGTGTCTGTCCATAACTAAGCTTCTCAACTTTGAAGGTAAGAGTACAGGAAACTCAGAAAAGCACCTAAAGAGGAAATAATAAAATACAAACTGTCCATTTTGAAAAGCAAGAGCATTTGTTGGTTCTGTATATTTGTTTTTTGTTTTTGTTTTGCCTTGCTTTTAATGGAAACAATGTACTGCAGAGATTGGAGGCTGGAAGCCTCCAAATGGGGACGTCCGAGGGCGCTGAGAATGAGTCTCAGGCTTTCGTGGTAGGTGGTGCTGGTTTTCAAACAGTAAAGTTTAACAAGATTGTGGTGGGGAGAATTGCTGTGATCCAACCAGACGTGCTACAGCTTGAGCCGGGCACAATGCATCCCCTCTCTGCCAGCCGTTCTTCAGCGGTGCTGGAAACAGCTGGCGGCTGGGCAGGGGGCCCAACCTGCGCACACCCCCTGCCGCCCCAAACCCTACAGGTACTAGCACCAGAGAACCAGGGCTCCCGCCTCCCTCCCACCACTGCGGCGCGCCCCATCCTGGGTAGTCCACCTGGAGGGGAGCAGGGACTTGGGCAGGGCGCTGTACACAGGCAACACAGGTTCGCGGGTGGCACCGTCACGGCACACGCGCGCGCACACGCGTGCGAAGCGCTCAGGGAGGGGCGCGCGGTGGCGGCGGCGGTGGCGCGGGCGGCGGCGCGTTACCTGTTTTGCCAGCCCTGGAGGAGGTTGGTGTATTTGCTGAGCACGCCCTCGAGCGCTGGCTCTCTCCTGCGACTGCCTCCCCCGGACGGGCTAGCGGCCACCGAGCCAGGGCTGCTGCGGCTGCCCCCGCCACCGAGCCCGGCTGCCGAGGGCCGGCCAGAGACCCCCCGGCCCGCCAGCGAGCAGGACGGCGAGGAACCCGCCGAGGTGGCGCGGCTGCTGCTTCGGCTGCTGCTGTTGCTGCCCCCGCCGCCGTCTGCGCCCTGGGCCGCCCTCTCCATGGTCGGTGCGCGCCCGGGACGCGGGTCCCCGCCGCGGTGGCGGCCCCGGTGCAGCGGCGGCTACTGCTACAGCTCCGGGCGCACGGGCCGCGAGTAGCTGCTCCAAATCCCCGGGAAATGCCTGACTCATACAGGAGGAAGAAGAGGAGGAGGCGCCGATGGAGAGCTGGGAAGGAAGCCAACCCGGCTGGATGCAGCTGCGGCCGCCCCTCCTCCCGCCGCGGCCGGTCCGGCCCCTCCCTCCGCACTAGTTTCCCGGGCCAGTTCGGAGCTCGCGGCCGCTTCAGCGAGCACTCGGCGGATTACTCCTCCTCTACGTGTCCGCAATTGCTCCCGCCCTAAAAGGAGGGGGAGGGGGCGCCCGAGGGCCCAGCCACAAGGTGGGCACGCCCAGAACCCACGCCCCGCGGCCTTAGCGTGCCCGCTGCCGCCCCCTCTCAGATCCGGAGAGGCGAAAGGGAATCTCTGCGTCTCACTCCCCACCCCTAGCCCACCTCGTACCCGGAAGGAGGGAGACCCCACCCACCTGGTCCACTTGGACTTGCCCCCGCCCGGCCCGGTACTGGCGTGCTCCCTCGCTCAGTCCTCTGCACAGCCTGGGCCAGACACGTACACAGTACCTGGAGCTCAGCCTCTCCCAGGGCGGAGGAGCGCCGCGAGGCCTTCGGGGTTTGCCAGCACAAAAGGAGGGGGAGGGGAGAGACAGGTGACGGTCACAGGTGAGCTCGCTCTAGGCGTTTCCGCGAAAAACAGAATTATCCCCGAAAGTATAACGGATATCAGGGCGGCACTGCAGTGAAGGAAGAGGACTAGTTTCTGCGAGTGTCTCTTTGAAATTAGTGCCCTGGGGGACAAAAGCTCTGGCTCTTACCCATCAAACCAGACCCCTGCTATCACGCTGCCGCGTGTGCAGGGAACCAGAGACTGCAACTGGAAGCCAAGTGCAGTGAACGAGATACCTGCATACATCAGTGTTCTCAATTAGCCGTAACTTTCCCCCATCCCCACCTCATGACACACTGCATTTCAACTCACTTTTCAAGAGTAAAAGTCTCATCTCGCTCTTTGACACAAGGTGAGTTGCACTCTCTCCACCGCACTAATAATTCTTGTGAGTATAAATATTCAGTGTAATCTATAGGTTTCTAAAAGTGCTTAGCAAGAAAACAAAAACCAAAGGTTATAGGTGATAGATGATCTTATCCAAAGGATCCCAAGACTGAACTTTTCCCAACTTCACATCCTTTGGAGGTTTCAGGGCTAGCTCTAGAAATTTTCATGATGAAGTTCCTGGGGCTCATGAGAAGTAGTTGTGTCCCCAAGTAAATTGCAATTTCTGATGCCTACAACAGTGAAAAAAAATTTCCAAGAAAGAAACTACTACATGAGCTAACATGGAAGGCAGTTATGATCTATGGTCTCGATCAAGTTGCCTCTTTTAGCTTCAGTTTTCTCACCTTCAAGTTGAGATTAATAATGTTTGCGTGATGAATTCTGAAAGAATGTACATTTGTTCAGAATATTTGCTGGTTCATCAGGAGGAGTACTGACTCAGGCTTGCTCTAGGAATTACTCTGGAAGTGGAATAAGAACAGATGTGTGCCCCTTGCAGACATCAGCTCAGTGCTCAGCCAGCTCTGCTTTCCTCTTCCTTATCTCAGGCAGGCAGCCGGCTATGATAGAGCTGGCCCTTCCCTGAAACCTTGGAAGGATGTGGAGAGTCCTGGAGTGAGAAGACAGGAGGACCTCAAAATGGTTCTTAGTGGTAGCCATGTAACGTGCATGAAATGTTTGTTTTAAACCACTGATATTTAGCACCATAACTGCCCAAACCTACCGATATATACCAATCAGTATATGAGGGTTCACCAAGCCCTTCATTGACAGATATGGGGATGTACCACACTGTGTTGTCACAACCCCCCCCTCTTTTTTTTAATTGGAGACTACAACCCTGAGCTCCTGCTAAAAATGGAAAATTGGCATCATTTTATTTCAGATCATGTAATGTATATATTTTTGACCCTACCCAGTTAATCAGTGACTAGATGCACTAAACCAGCATTCTCACTTTGGACTGAAAAAATGAGACCCTCGAAACAGTCTGGCTAAAGGAGCAGGGGCTGATTTTGAGGGTGGGCTAGAAGCAAGCCAACTGTCTAGGATCAAAACATCTTGGATCAAGAAGTCGGGAGTGAGACCTGAAGCCAGATGTTATGGGGCATGTCTGTAATACCAGTACTCAACAGGCTGAGGCAGGAGGATCATTATGAGTTGGAGGCCAGTCTGGATTACATAGCCTGAACTACAAAATGAGACAGTATCTCCAAAGAAACAAACAAAGTAGCAAAAAGTAAGCACAGCAGGTATGCAGAAGAAAGGCAGAATCACAAAAGAAAAAGCACGTGCCCTCCCCTGTGCTAGTTACACTTTCCTGCTCTCTGGTTTGTACTGGTTGTCTATGGAGTTTTTAATTAAATCACTTCAGCCAGGCAAGGTGGCATATGCCTGTAATCCCAGCACTTTGGGGGGCCATGGCAGAAGGAGGTAGGGTTTAAACCTACCCTTAGTGACTAAGTGAGGCTCTGTCTCAAAAATTGGAAAAAATAAAAAGGACCAACTGAGCTATAGCTCAGTGCAAAGGCCCTGAGTTCAACCCCAAGGACAAGAGGCAAGGATACTAACATCTTCAAAAAAGCTTTGTAGGGACCCAGCAGGATGGCTCAGTGGTCTAAAGTGCCTGCTTAGGAAAGCTTAGGTGGCTGCAGGGACCGTGGTTCGATCCCCAGCACCACATGCTGCACCAGCCCTGCCCTCGGGGTGGGCTGAGCCAGCCATAAAAAATAAATTAATAAATAAATAAACAAAAGTTCTGAAACAAGAAAATAAAATTTAAAATTCTTTTTTAAAAAGCTTTGTATGATGTACCTCTATATAGCAGGTAGGGAAAAGGTACCTCCAGTTTTCTCTTTGGAGAGAAAAAAGCTCCATATTAGAAAGACAATTTAAGAACAAATACATAGCAAATTGGCAAAAAAAATTGAAACATGAAAATTACTTGCAAAGCATACATCCAAAATAAAAGCCATTTTCTTAATGTTCCCACAACATAAATAACTGAAAAATAATGTAACTGGAAATCTAATACCCTTCTTCAGCTTTGGAAATGGAAGCCAGATGTAATTGGTACAGAATGAACCTCTCAGGCTGGGGAGGGTGGCTCATACCACAGCACTCCGGGAAGCTGGGGCAGGAGCATCATGAGTTCAGCCCCTGCCAGGGCAGCCTGGCAACTTAGCAAGCCCCTGAGTCTGAATGACAAATGTTAAAGAGGGTGGGAATGTGGCTCAGTAGGAGGGCCCTCCCGCACTCCCTAATACTGAGGGGGCACAGCAAGGACATGTAAGCAACATAGAACTAGGGGCAAGAACAAGAAACCAGATGGAACACAGACAACTTTTTCAAAACCTCAGGAAACCAACAGGTAAAGGTTATCCAGCTCCCACACAGGACTCTGGCCTATGTCCCATTTGCAGTGAAGTTTTGACATTCCCACCGGACAGTGGGCTTTGGACCACATAACACCTTGTGTAACAAACTGTATTATAAGCAATCTCCATCATTTGTAAGGAAGTGTGCTACTATACATATGCACCTTAATTTAATCCTGTTTCCACTGATGAACAGTAAAGTGTCCAAATCCTTTGCTTTGGGATATATTTTGAGGAGAGTGGGACTGAATTTAGGGGTGTAAGGTAAGCACTTTACCACTGAATTACATCCCTAGCCCAATCTTCTACTATGAAGAGTTTTCTTTATACAACCTTAGGCATTATTTCCTTAGAGTACAGGATTTGCAATGACTGGGACATAAACGTCATAAGTGTGGGTCACACACTGCAGAAGTAGCCCAGAAAGTCCGGGTCATGTCTTGCTGTGTGGGTCCTGGCTCCCTGTCACATGTTTGAGTGTTGGTGGGGTGGGGTGGGTGGACCTGGGCTGAGATGCAGGAACTCAGTTTCCTGCATGGGGCTCTGTCCCCCCCTATCCTCACTTGGCTCATGCTCAGAACACAAGGGATCAGAAAGAAGAGGCCCAAAGATCTCTGGGAGCTAATCTGGGAACAGACATCCTGTGTGGCAAAATTACCTCAAAATGGATCACGAACTAAAATGTGAAATGAAAAATCACAGACTTTTAGAGGAACACATGGGATAAGTAGCCATAAACTTGGGTTAGAACCATGGAGAAAATGCCTGATGCCTTTGGTAAAAGTGAAGCCTCACTGAGAGAGCAAGACCAGAGCTTTAGGGAGAAAACCAAAAACCATGGAGAATTATACCAAGTCCGGAGACAGAAGTGAGCAATTTGCAATGTTCCCCAGCAAGGATCACTGGGCCACTGACTCTATGTCTTTTGTTTCCCCTTTCTGGATAGGAATGTCTGAAGCAATTATCCTACACCTAGGAAGGGGATGACAGAGGTCCGTGTCTTCACAGAGTAGAAAATCATGACTCACAGAGCTAACTTAAGCAGCCCATCTTCATGGAGGCTGGATTTCAGTGAGAAACTGTGGACTTCTGGGGGCCTGGGTATGTTTTGCACAATGGAGGAAGACATATAATTTGTGACCAGAGGGTGGATTGTAGTGATATGCCTACCAATTTTGCACTGTTCCTCACCTCAGGCGGTGGAAATCAATTCCTCCCAGCTAGAGTATGGTATAGACTTAGTGACTACCTGTAATGGATATGACAGTAATGATATTTCATGTCATTTATGAAAATGACAGTGGCTTCTGTCTTAGGTGAGGACTCTGCCTTCTTTCATCTACCTGTCTCTTGCTCTATTTGTCTGTCTCTGTTACTGTTTTTCTCTGCCTATCTCTCATCACTTGCTCTAATGAATTCAGCTGCCATGTCTGTCAGGAGGCCACTCAGATGACCTGTGCAAAGGCTCACAGAGGCATTAAATCATGCCAGCCACTGCGTGACTCACCTTGGAAATCAATTTTCTGAGACCTTCAAACAACCGCACACGTGACCTTGGATATAGACCTCATCCAGCAGTGTGATGAGAGGACTGCAGCCAACTATGATCTACACCTTCGCCTTCACCACGAGCAGATAGGAGCCCCAGGGTCCTGACCTGCAGACACTAGGAGATGGCCAACATTGGTGATTTAAAGCCATGAAATTTATAATAATTTGTTACCTCGCAATGGGCAACTAATAAGGAAACCTACCCTAAAGCCTGTTTTTTTTGTTTTTTTTTTTCTTGTTTCAGAACTTTTGTTTGTTTATCTATCTTTATGGCTGGCTCAGCCTGCCCTAAGGGCAGGGCTGGCACAGCATGTGGTGCCGGGGATCGAACCGCAGTCCCTGCATCTGCCCAAAGCTTTCCCAAGCAGGCGCTTTAGACCACTGAGCCATCCTGCTGGGCCCCATACCCTAAAGCCTGTTGTTGCATGAGTTTATCTTTTTGGCACCTGTTCACTACCATTGTCCGGTATTTTAATATCCTGAAAAAAATATAAAATAGGAGAATTCAAGATAGAGTTTAAAAAAAAAAGATATATTTATGTCATCTCAGTAAAAGTATGGTCACAATGGAAAATAGAAAAGACTAGAGTCTAAAAATAGTCTGACATGAATATCATGACTGATCATTAACAGACGTGTGAAGTCAGTTCAGTGGAGCATGACATTTCCTGTTACTTTTCTAGACCAGTTTCTTATTCTTGCTGTAAAATATTACCACAAACAGGGCCAGAGAGATAGCTCAGCCGCATAAGTGCCTGTCTGCCAAACTCAAGGTCTTGATTTCAATCTCAATACCCCCCCCAAAATTACCAAAAACTGTACAAATTTATAACTATCTTTATTTTTTTTTGGGGGGGGGGGTCCAGGGTTCGAACTCATGACCTTGCACTTGCCCAGCAGGCACTTGTGCCTCGGAGCTATCTCCCCAGCCCCAGTTATAACTATCTTTAAATTATGGCATTTGAAAGTCCAAAACTGGGTCTTATTAATAAAATGATGAGCAGAGCCTTGTTATCTAAAAGCTCTGGGGAAGAAGAGTTCTTTGCATTTTCAGCACCCATATTCAGACTGGGGCTATGACTCAGTAGTACAGTGTTCTTGCCTGTCACATGCAAGGCCCTGGCTCAATCTCAGGGACTCCGAGTGACAGATAAATTTCAGCACCTTAGGTTCATGGCTCTTCCAGTATCACTATAGCCTCTGCTCTTGGAATTATGTCTTCATCTCTGACCAGGATGTTGCTGCATCTTCTTATAAGTGGTCTTCTGAACGAATAATGCCAGGTGAGTAAACTGTGTATCTCTTGGCTATCTGTATGAAAAAAAAAAATCAACGTTAGGCTATTTCTTAGTAAAATTAACTCAAAATAAATTTTAAGTCCAAATGTAGAAGCTTTTGGAAGGAAACCTAGAAGATGCCTTTGTGACCTTCAGTTATAGAACTAGCTCTTCTTTTTTTAAATTTTTATTTATTTAGTTTTTTCTTGTTTCAGAACCTTTGTTTGTTTATTCACTCATTTTTATGGCCGACTCAGCCCACCCCGAGGGCAGGGCTGGCACAGGATCAAACCACGGTCCCTGAAGCTGCCCAAGCCTTCCCAAGTAGACGCTTTAGATCACTGAGCCATCCCGCCGGGCCCCAGAACTAGTTCTTAGATAATATATTAATAATACAAACTTTTGAAGTTTTCTTTGGGGAGTGGGCTTTTCATGCAAGGTCTCATTATATTATGTAGCTCACTCAGACTGGCCTGAAACTAGCTGCCCAAATGTTGGACTTACAGGTATATACCACTACGGGGCAATCCTTTCTTTTTTTTTTTTTTTTTAAATTTTATTTTCTTTCTTGTTTCAGAACCTTTGTTTGTTTATTCACTCATTTTTATGGCCGGCTCAGCTCGCCCCGAAGGCAGGGCTGGCACAGCATGTGGTGCCGGGGATCGAACTGCAGTCCCCGAAGCCGCCCAAGCTTTCCCAAGCAGGTGCTTTAGACCACTGAGCCATCCCGCCGGGCCCATATCCTTTCTTTTTTTAATTGAAAAATTAAAGTTGATCAGAATTAGAAATGATTAGAAATGGCCCACATCAGTCATTGCAGAACTCTTAGAGGCCAAAACAGGAGGATGGCAAGTTCAAGCCCAGCCTGTGTCTCAAACAATAAAAAAGGGTGGGGAAGCAGCTTGGTGCAATGTTTCTTCATTCAATTCCCTATGCTAACAAAAAAAAAGTTTAAAAAATATATCGATAAGAGAATGAAATAACCAGTCAAATATTTACAAAGCATATATCTAGCAGAAGGCTAGCTCCATAATATGCAAGAAACTCTCAAAATGCAGAAATTTAAAAATAAAACTTTATTTTTAAATGGTAAAAATATAATCATTTCACCACAAAGATATATAGACGTCAAATAAGTATGTAAAGAGATGCTTAGCATCCCTAATCATTGAGAAAACACAGATTACAACTATAATAAAATACTATTATGTACCTCTCAACATGACTAAACATACATGTGCATGCACGCACACACACATGCATGCGCACACACGTGTGCACACATGAACTACCAGAGGCCAGTGAAGACCTGGAATGACTGGAAGTCTTACATTTTGCTGGTGGAAATACAAAATTACCATAGTTACTTTTGAAAACCAATAATTTCTATGAAAGTTATAATATTTTACCTGAAATAATTTTTCAAATGTATTAAAAAATCTGTTTACATTTTTTAAAAACCTGTATGTGAATGTGGATTGCTTTTTTATTGATCATAATCGAAAGGTGTTCAACAACCTACATATACTTCAACAGAGAAATGAAAAAACAAATGATATTTTGATACAAGGAATATGTAATATGTCAACTTTCAAAGATATTTTGATACAAGGAAGAGCCACCAAAGAGAGCTGACTATTGATACATGCAGCATCCTAGGCAGACCTCAACTGCACTACTCAGAAGCCATAGGCAAACACATACATGATTCCATTCATAGTTCGCTCTGAGAAAAGCAAAACTATAGTAATAGAGCAGATCAGGGATTGCCAAGAAGAAAGACGAGGCAGGGTGTAACTCAAAGAGACAGCTGTAGCTATTTTTTGGAACAGGTAGAGTGATAGAACTCTTCTGTATACTGTTTATCGCAGTGGTTGCAATTGTCAAAACTCATAGATTAAACCTGAGTATGTAGCACAGTGGTGTTAATCTTACCCAGCATGCCCAAGACTCTAGGTGGGACTTCCAAAACCACAAAACAAAAAGAAAATCTCATGGACTATTGTTATGGTGTGTGTGTAGTCCTACTCCCTAAAGCCTCATGCAGTCATGGCGTGGATTTTAGAGTTTGTGATTAATTCATGACTCAGTCATGGTATTATGGTGTGAGTGCTACTCCCAGCCTGGGGTAGATAGCCTGAATGCAACGTAAGGGAGGCAGACTTGCTCTCTGTAGCCTTTGCTACCACTACTCCTCCCTTTTGCTCCTGCTGTTTTGCCGTTTTACACCACCATGAACTGCTACCCTCTGTCATGTGCCACTCTGCCTTGGAGCCACTGAGTATGGACTGAAACCTCTACAAACTGTGAGCTAAACAAAACTTTCCTTCCTTAATTTTGAGTGCTGCGTATTTTGTCCCAGCAATGAGACAAGAGTAACCAAAATAACTATTCACCAAAAAATAAAAAAAGAGTGAATTTTATTGTGTCAACTTTTCAAACAATTTCTTAAAAAGAATACACATAAGGTCAAATGCCTTTCATGGGTACCTTCATATTAGAAAATAGGTTTTCTGTATCAAGGAACAAAAAGGTGGCTGGATGGAAGGATGTCTGCCTTACATACTACCTGCGTACTTGCTCAAAATTTTGGTTCCCCGGATGATAACTCTAACAGAAGACTACAGCTATATTTCTGTACACCACTTTCAAGTTCCAGTACAGTGAGCACCCAAGGATTAAATGAGACACCAGATGTAAAAGTTCTTTGCAAAGGAACTATACTACGGATGGCAGACGTGCTATTGCCAAAGGAAGAAACAATCTAAAATTGTAAGATATTCATACAGTTCATAAAAACATTGAAGATACTGGGATGGCCAGATAGCTTAGCAGACTTAAGCACCTGCTTAGGCAGATGCAGCAACCAGGGTTCAATCCTCAGCATAGCATGCTAGTCCTGCCCCAGGGGCAGGCTGAGCCGAGCATGGTGACTGGGCATGGTGGTGTGCACCTGTAACCCAGCACTTGTAAGGCTGAAAACGGGAGGATCACTAGAAGTCTGATCTGTGCAGTGAGACCCTGGAGACCCTGTACTCAATACATTAAAAAGTTGAAGCTATTGACCGTAAAACAAGAACCTCTAGTTTCATGGCAAAGATGTCCTAAAAATGAAGTGACCTACAGGTAGTGTACAAATACAGTACAAAGCCACTACTAATCACCTTCAGCAACATCTCTTATTCCCAACTTGCTACCTAACACAAGGTTCTGTTCAAGGACTAGAAAGGGGATGAGTCTCAGCATTTTCCTAGCAAAGGAAATGAAGCTCAAGTAGAGAGACATCCTTAGGGTCACACTGTGACTGGAGCTAGAGTAAGAGCTACCAGTTTGGTAGAATCCTCAACTGAATTCCATTTCAATGCCAACTTTAGGTGGTGTACATGATAATCCTTCGCATTCCCCTACAGATGAGCCCAGAGCACCAGATAACTGAAACATGAAATGTTCCAGGGATGTGAAAGGGAAGAAACAACTCAGTGTTCCTATACAGAAAAATATCTGTCCAAAGAAACCTTTTAAATGTATCTAAGCATTGTAACTTTCTTTTTGCTACAATCTGTTAGGGACAACTTGATTTCTCTCAGTTCTCTCATGGAAGAGAACAACACCATGATTGTGGATTATCTTAGTTGGAGTGTTTCTTAGCCCCCGAACATGAGCCATTTTCTGCATCTAAATGTGAGCCAATATATATAGATCCAAAGGTTTTTTTTATTTTTTTAATAGAAATTGGCTAGTTTTAAACAACAGATCTAATAATTTGGCTTTCCCAAAATTTAGAAAAAGCAACAACAAAAACCACTCTACTGAAAATCTTCAATGCATCTTGCAGGCTCCTGCCAAAGATAAAGGGGAATTTTACCAAGAAGCTGTTGCCACATGCTGCTATTTCTTTTTGAATTAAACCTAATGTTCAAGTTGATTTCTATAGGTTGGAGCTACTGGAGCAAGAAGACAAGATTGTCTGAATGAAAAGGTTGAAAAGCAATAAAGAGATTCTGCTCATTAGTCTGGAAAGCTCAGAATGAAAAGAACAAACCAACATAAAATCCCCCACAGGTATGTTTTGGCAAGTAAACACCCAAGTTTTGTGAGAACTCTATTCCAAATAGGGATGCAACTATGAATCTTAGGCAGCCAAAGCCATGTGGAGGAGCCAACGGGCCGCTCAGTGGTAGTGTCCTTGCTGTCATCTGTGACACCCTGGGTTCTGTCCCCAGCATGGGAAATAAAGGGCAAAATCCAAGCAAAGAGCTCTGCCCTTCTCCCTCTCACAGTGTAAGAGAAGCCACAGTAAAGGCAAGGATCTTGGAGATTCAGCTCAAGGCAAAGGTGGGTGTCTTTATTTATAGGTGTCAGGCCCTTCTTAAGGCTGAATGCTTTGCTTTCTGACAAGACACACTTAGGATCATCATGTTCTCAAATTTGCTGGCAGACATTATGCAGTAAATTATCTCTGGCTATAAAATCAGGCCCAATTTATGTGCATAGCAGAGGCCCTGTGAGCATGACAATTAGCATGTTAGTAGACAGTGGTTAAGTCATAATAGGCTCTAGGAGCATTGAGATGCATCACTCATTTTTATTTTTCTTATTTATTTGTTCATTTATTTATGTCAGGCTAAAGATTGAATCTAAAGCCACCCTACTGACCTTCAGCCTCAGTAGTTATTATTATTATTATTATTATTATTACTACTACTACTACTACTACTACCACCACCACCACCACCACCACCACTACTATTATTATTTATATCAAGATAGCATTTCTATGTTGCCAAGCCCAGGCTGGGCTGGAACTGGCTGTCCTGCTTTAGCATAGCTGGGATGCTGGGATTACAGGAGCGCACCCCTATTTCTGGGTTTACACTATTCAATTTTTTTTAAAGAATTTTTTTTCTTGTTTCAGAACCTTTGTTTGTTTATTCACTCATTTTTATGGTAGGCTCAACCCACCCCGAGGGCAGAGCTGGTGCAGCATGTGGTGCCAGGGACCGAACCTCGGTCCCTGAAGCCACCCAAGCTTCCCCAAGCAGGCGCTTTAGACCACTGAGCCATCCCGCCGGGCCCCTTTTTATTTTTTTTTTTTTTTATTTCTCATTTCAGAACCTTTGTTTGTTTATTCACTCATTTTTTTATGGCCGGCTCAGCCCGCCCCAAGGGCAGGGCTGGCGCAGTGGTGCCGGGAATCGAACTGCTGTCCCTGCAGCCGCCTACAGGCGCCTGCAGGCACTTTAGACCACTGAACCATCCTGCCAGGCCCCATACACTATTCATTTTTAAATAGAAGAGAACTAGCAAATTGGTAGGCATCAGAAGGAAGAAAGGGGGTAGGAAAGGAGACAGAGCCTTGTCCTGAGCTGGTAGAACAGTGAGAGAAGAAAGGCAGAAGGAAGGAGGAGAGAGAAGAAGAAAACACAGAAAGAGGAAAAAAGAAAACACTAAGGCTCAGAGAGGCCCCACGTCGGGCCCCACACACACCCTTGAGTCCAAGGGATGGCAGGGTCCCCACAGGCACAGCTTCCACCTCCTGTCCTGAAGCTTCTGATGAAATCCCATGTGCAGCCATTCTTAGGTGGCTACCAGTCATTTCGGTCCATGCTGGGCCTGAGCTGGCTCTGGTCTCCGATCCCTCCTTACTGACCCATATATTTTCTTTTCTTACTATTTGTCCTTGATTATAGTAGTCTGCCCCAACTATCTTAGTTCTTTTTCAACTATAATGGATAAATAAAATTTATCTATTCACTGGTTTTGGTTTTGAATTGGTTGTCTTTTTTTTTTTTTTTTTTTCTTTTGAGACAGGGTCTTGCTAAGTATATCAGAATAGCTTTGAGCTCGCTTATATAGCCCAGGCTGGCCCTGAAGCCCTGTGACCCTCCTGCCTCACCCTCCCAAGTGCTGGGATTGTAAGTGTATGCCACCATACCTGGCTTAGTCACTGGTTTTCAGCAGTTGTTCACACTATTTAGGACAAATGGGTGTTTATTTATTTATTTATTTATTTATTTTGTCTTTTTGAGACAGGGTCTCGCTATGCAGTTGAGGCTGGCCTTGAGCTCACTTTTGTAGCCCAGGCTGGTCTCAAACTCACACCGATCCTCCTGCCTCAGCCTCCCGAGTGCTGGGATTACAGGCGTGTGCCACCACACCCGGCTGACAAATGGGTGTTTAATATTCAGCTAATTTGTACTGGCAGAAACGCTCAAGACCAAGGAAGATGCACAAAGTAGGAAAAAAGGTGAGACATAATTTGAAAACTTAAGTCAGCCAGATGTATGTGCTGACCTCATAGAAAAGGCTTAGCATTCAGTTTTCACTGAGCCCTTCTCTGTGGTTGGCACTATTTAGAAGATGACAAGCTTGACCAGATATTCCCTTCTGCTCCCTGGGCAGCTTTGAATACCAAGACCTGGCACATCCTGGTCAAGTGATTCCCCACTGAGCTACCACCTCAGCTATTTTTTGAGACAGAGTCTCACTTTGTAGCCCAGGGTGGTTTTGAACTTGTCATCCTCTTGTCTAAGACTCTTAAGTAACTGGGATTACAGCTGTGCACCACCATGCCCAGTTTAGGTAGCATCTTTTAACTCCAGAAACAGATCACATCAGACTGCAGTGGCCATGAGGTTGTGACACATGATGAAGGTATTTGTTGTCTGTGAATTGTACCAACCTGCTCTCTCCCTCCCGCAACCTGACCCTCCCGCAAGTGGCAATAACAATAACATTGACTGTCTGTCGTGTCTTGTCTTGTCGTTCTTTTCAAGCACACATGATTTGTTATTTGTGCTCTTGGGGGGTTTCAGATAAAGGTATTGAAAATCATCTCTTTGTTTATCTTTTTTGTTATTGTTTGGTTTGGTATTTTGTCTTTTTGAGACAGTGCCTCAATTCAGGCTAGCCTTGAACTCACAGAGATCCTCTTGCCTCAGCCTCCCAAAGTGCTGGGATTATAGGTGTTATGGTTCATGTCTAGTTGTCCCCCCCCCCCAAGCCTCATGTAGTCATTGGGCAGGGACTTCTAGAGTTTGAGACTTGATCCATGATCCCTGGGATCAAGTCTTTTAGTACTGAAGGGATTATGGGTCGAAGTACTTCTGGGATTATGGGTGTAGCCTAAGGCAGGGGCTAAGGCAGAGAACCTGAATGTAATATACAGAGACACAGAGACAGACTGGAGATGTTGCTCTCTGCTGCCGTGTTTGGTTGGCTGCCTCTGCCGCCATTTTGTTGCTGTTCTGCCTCCATGAAGTGGATGCTCTCTGCTCTGCTCCACTCAGCCTTGGGCCAGCCGAATATGGACTGAAACCTCCACAAACTGTGAGTTAAATAAACCTTTCCTTCCTTCATTTTGAGTGTCGGGTATTTGTCCCAGCAATGAGTAAAAAGTAACTAAGACATAGGCATGTGCAACCACGTGGCAAGAAGCAAGAGGACAGCAAGTTCCAGCCCTACCTGGGCAACTTAGTGACTTTGTGAGAAACTGTCCCCAAACTTTTGAAAGTCTTGGGGATATAACACAATGCCAAAGCTCTATGTTCAATCTCCAGGTTTTTTTTTTTTTTTTTTTCTTAATCTCTAGTTTTAAAAACAATCATTTTAGGGGCCAGTGAGATTGTTCAATATTCTAAAGCACCTGCTTAGGAAAACTTAAGCAATGGCAAGGACCGCAGTTCAATCCCCAGCACCACATGCTGTACCTGCCCCAACCCCATGGTGGGCTGAGCTGACCACAAAAAAAAAAAAAAAAAAAAAAAAAAAAAAAAAAAAAAAAAAAAAAAAAAAAAAAAAAAAAAAATATATATATATATATATATATATATATATATATATATATATATTTAAAAAAATTATCTGGGGGGGCCCAGCAGGATGGCTCAGTGGTCTAAAGCGCCCGCTTAGGAAAGCTTGGGCAGCTGCAGGGACCACAGTTCAATCCCCGGCACCACATACTGTGCCAGCCCTGCCCTCAGGGCAGGCTGAGCCAGACATAAAAAATAAATAAACAAACAAACAAAAGTTCTGAAACAAGAAGAAATAAATAAATAAATAAACTAAAAAAAAATTCTCTGGGGCCATAGGTCTTGCTTTGAGTTGCAGGGGCCCTGGTTACCTCAGCTACACCTAACCGTGTGGCACTGGATGGCATCGGCAGTGGCCTGAGTGAGGATCTCCTTACCAGCAGCAGGAAGGGAGACCTGAGGAGCACTCTTAGAATAGCCTGCGGCAAAGTGACTCACGGTGACTGTTCTGCTGTCCCAGGATAGAGCCTCCTGGCTGGGCCTGGAAAGGGTACTTCAATTCTCACTTTCAGGTTGGCATTGAAATGCTCCTGAAAGATGGTGCCAGAGAGGAATCCCTCCATTCCAAGAGTCCATTGATCCAGAATTGGCTGTTTCTCAGGGTCTGAGGTGCCTGGCTTCATGGCTTCCTAGTGGGAAAGGTCAACAATGCCATCCTGTGTTTCCTTTCCTTAATCACACTAGCTGAAGCTATTTGTGGCTTCTTCCTGTACCTCATAAATGAGTATTCGGGGTGCTGGGTCTCACACACATGGCAGCCTGCTTGTGGTCTGTGTAATTTCACAGGGGCATGACCATGCTGACAGGACACAAAGCCACACTATAGTTAGCCCTCTAAGGAAAGAAAGACACATAAGATCAGAGTCATGCCCAGCTTCTAGTGGAGTGTGTGCTCACAAAGACCAAGGTCCAGGCCAGATTACATTTGTGACAACCCTGCCTCCAACTGGCACCACTGCTTCAAAGCTAGTGACAGTCATGCTATGCTCTGAGACCACAGCACGAAGAAAGCACAAGCAAACTCCTGGGCCCATAATCTGTCACTCATTAAAAGCATAATTTCTATCTTCTCCTAAGATAGACAAGGAGCTGAAGGTGTTTTTAATGAAATCCATGACCCTTTAGTTGGGTCTTACAGATGCCCAATAGGTAAGTAATTTAAAATAGAACAAAGCCTGACCTTCATGTTTGGTAAAACTCAGGGTCAAATCCTTTCAGCTGTACATACAGGCATGTTAGTCATTTAATAGATGTCACTCTAAAAGTTAGGCAAAAAAGGTTTATTAATTCTATATTTATTACCCCTCCAAGACTGAGCACACGAAGCTAAGAAATGTATAAGGACATTCAACTATACCCAGAACTTCCATTGCCCTGAACTTGTGGTGACCTTTGATCCCAGCAGAGCTGAACATGGCTGACACTGCCTTCAAGTCACACGAGCTGCTCCCTGGGAACCGAAACACCCCTCGAGCCATGCACATTCAACTGTGAGCTATAGCGGCAGGTGTGAGATTGTGACCAACTGGACTCTGACCCTCCTGGTTAATTCTTAAAAGCTGACCTCCTGCCTAGAAGAGTGGCTTAGTTGGTCCTCTTCATTGAGGATGTCTCTAGCAAAACAAATGAGAAGCTGACTCTATTCCTTGTGCCCATGAAAGAGGGGAATGTCAGTACATAACTCCCCCTCTTTTCCCTTTGGCCCCTCAACCCCTCCCAATTATTGAGACAGTTGGTTTCCATGTGCCTCTTGACTATCAAGCCACCATTCTCTACTCCAGGCAACCAGCCAGCCAGCTGGCCAACCAGTACAGTGCCCCTTTCCTACTGTGCCTCTTCTGACCATATTGTTGGCTTTTTTTTTTTTTTTTTATTGTTGGCTTTTTGAAGAAGGAAACTGACACCCTGGAGTGGCTAAGATCAGAAAAGGAGGGATCTGAGCCCCTTATTTGCATACCCATCATTCATAGCAAGATTTCAGCCCTCCCCTGCCTGAAATAGGCCGGCAGTTGCCATATAAGAAGCACTCCCCTGCCACATCTTGCTCCATGCTAAGACTTGCTATGGTGTTCTTATGAACCCCCTTACAATTCGTTTCTTGGGCAGTGTGAGCTCCTAAGTTTGTAAATCTACATGTGACTTTTATCCTGAGTAGTGTGGACAGAGTGGTAATTCAAAAGGAAAAGCAACAGGACCAGGGATGTAGCTGAGCAGCATGAGCACCTGCCTGGCAAGCACAAGGTCCTGAATTTGACTCCCAGATCAGAGAGAGAGAGAGAAAGAGACCAATAAACACTCAGAGCTCATCTCACTGAAGAGCTCCAAAGACATCTGCCAATGAAAAGCAATAACAATGTGGTTAGCAGTGTCAGAAACACTGGGTAGAGACAAACTATGGTGCCCACCACAGGCCAGCATCAGATGATAACAGCTGACAGCAGCAATACACAGCAGCTGATTCCACCAGCTGTTGGTACCCAGCATTATCTGTGTCCTCTGGTGACATCAGGATTGCTAGCAGAGCTACACTTTGCCGATTCATGATTTCCACCTGAATCAAGCCAAAGACCCCCCCCCCCCCCGCCCAAGGCCGATTGGCAGCACCCTCAGGCACTACCCAAGCTAGAGTAGTTCTTTTTCTTTTTTTTTAATTCTCCTTTGTTGAGGCCTGATCTTTATTAGCTCTTCAAGCAAGTTTCTCATCATTTTCTCTTTCCTTCCCCCTGCAAAAATCTGCTTTAATTATAATTCTATTATGACTAAAAGCCAGGGCCCAGGCTAGCTGGACCCTAGGACCTCACAGGGCTCCAGTCTGGGTCTGATATGAGGTGATGGTCATAGTGCCAGCCAGAGGGTTGCTGTGAAGAGGCCAGCAGATGGGCTGACCCAGCAAGGGAGACCAGCACATCACTGGAAGCTCCTCACTGAAGTTTGACAGGCTCTACGGTCATGGACATGCATCTAGGAGAAACCACGAAGGCTGTTTTCAGTGACTCTGGAGCTCTTCTGCTGCCATGGTTCTAAGGAGGTTGTACTTCAAGGTCCCCACCGTCATGACAGGGTGCAGAAGGAACATACTGCCTTCTTTCCTCAGTACCTCCCCCTCTACCTGGAACTGGCCTATTCCATATGCCAGCCACGTGGCTTACATGAGAAAAACTTTTCCTCTCCTCCTTTGCCTCGCCTTGCCTTGCCTGTATTTCTTTCTTTGTTTCTTTCTCTCTTCCTTTCTTTTGTTCTTTCTCTTGACCTTTATTTCTTCCTTTCCTTTTTCTTCCCTCCTCCTTTCCAGTACTGAAGATTGAACTCATGTCTTACTCTGAACTGCATGCCCAGCCCTTTTTTATCTTGAGAGAAACTCTCACTGACTTATCCTCCTACCTCAGCCTTCCACAGGGCCCAGATTATAGGCATGTGTCTAGACAGGTAGCTTGGAACTTCAGTTCTTCTATATGGCCAAGAACTGCCAACAACTGAACTTTCTCCAGCCTGGTGTGCAGGTTTCCACACCAGAACACAGCAACAATCCTTGAAGCAGCTGTGCTCCTGGCTCTACGGCAGGGAGTGAGACTCAAGCTAAGAAACGGATAGCACAGAGAGGTGAGGGAGGCATACCAGGGCGCTACAGTCCCTGGCTCATAGTGACCTCGGATAAAGGAGCATGTCTGGTCTTCCTGTTCAATCCATGTGGCACAACCCCCTCTATTGTTCTGGAAAGTTCTAAACTTGATCCCAGAGATGCAGCCCTAAAACAAAGGAGCAAACTTACTGATTCAGCCAGAGTATGTCCCAGGAGAACGGCCCCTCATCAGCCCCTCCTGATAGCTGGGCTTTCCATTGACCCTGAACCTCACCAGTTGGTAAACATATTCTGTCCACACAATCCACAGAAAATCATGGTCAGTTATCAGAGAGTCTCTGGTAGAGCAGGCATTATGCATCTATTATCACAATTATTTTTGCTAAATTATAATTTCAAAAGGTAAAATCAGCCCCTGGCTGTGGTGGTACATGCCTATAATTACAGCACTCAGCAAGTCTGAGATAGGAGAATCCCAAGCTCAAGACCAGTCTGGGCAATTTAGTGAGAATCAGACTTAATACAAATGCCCTGGATTCAGTCCCTGGCACTATCACCAATGATAAAACCAGAACTTGTGTAGATATAAAAGAAACACCAAAGGTTTTATTCAGATCACTAATTAATATGAAAGGCAGGAGGGTGTTAGAACTAGTTCAAGTAACAACTCAAATTGCAGAGATTTATATTCTGTTTGACAAAATTAAATGGTATTGCTGCTATAAACAGGATCTATTTTCATGGGTTTTTTTTTCATTGGATTACAGCTATATACCATTATTCCTGGCTTGACTTTGACTAGCACCCCCAGAATAACACAGCCAATTAATCTTTTTCATCCAAAGTTTTTCTCCTGTAAGGCAAATGAGTATACTCGATAACACATCACTCTGTGTGCAAGTGGAAGAAACTGACGATCATATAAACACTGTCCAGCAAATGACGGGTCAAGGTTCAGATGCAGCTTGATGCCAGACTCCTGGTCAGAAGCATCCAAGATGGCCATCCAGATACACTCCTTAGCCCATGCGCGTCTCTAGAACAGCAGTGGTGAGCGTTTTACAGACAAGACTCCAAACTGTAATGTGAAACATGCATTACAAAGTGCCAGTGCTGCAATTAAACCTGATGACAGAAGTTTTAGATTAGGAAAAACAACTCACACATTAACATCCTTTGTCTTGAAAGAAAAACGACATGTGTGCCACAGGTTCATGGTTGCTCTGAAGGAAGCTTCCCTCCCTCCTTCTCTCCCTCCTTCCCTCCTTGTTTCCCTCCTTCCTGCCTTGCTCTGCCACTTAGCAGATAGTGTTTCACTCTCTGTTCTCCATGCTATGATCAATTGCTTTCCTCACTCCATTAACTCAAGACCATTAGGCACAAACCTAATATGACAAAGCCAAGTTCACTGACACATTGTAAAGACTACATATCACTGGAACCAGACAGAGCAAAAAAAGAGGCTTACCGAATTGTAAAGGCACGCAGATGAACAACAGTACAGTAATTTAATAGACTTAAAGCAAGAGAGGGTAGGTATGCAGGTATCCTCATAGGTCATGGGCTGTGAAGCAAAGCCAGGGATCTAGTTCCTCTGAAATAGAGCTGTGTCTAGAAGTCCCTCACTGGGAAGTCTGACCGGGCATAAATCAAGGCTGCTCCTATACCTCAGGGACTGTGGTCTTTTAGATGAGCATGGGGTGTCTCATTCTTCCTAAAATCGTTCCAAACACCAAGATGTCTGATGGTCTGTGGCTTTGATGAAATGTTTCTCAAGGTGAATAAGAAAGCAATATGCTCACACTCTGAGAAGGAAGAGTGTGTGTGTGTGTGTGTGTGTGTGTGTGTGTGTGTACACTCGTCTTCACACATATTTATTTTTAGCATTTTGGAATGGTTAATAAAGGAAAGAGTTGGCAGCACAGAAGTATTCCTCATATCCAAACTTCAGCAGTGTTCTACATATACAACCCAAGAGAACATTTCCAAGAAGGGAATTTTTGTGGCTCTTTGCAGCTACACCATTACCTGGGAGAAATACTTATTGTTAACTTTGGAGTTGATTTGATGCTTTTATTTCATCTTGATGAATGGCCAGGCAGATTTTCATAATTCACACTAATGTTTATTTGCTCTTTTCTCAGTAGGGATAGCAGACAGACAAGCAGATCCCTACAACAGCCGGTGAAGGAGCACTGTGAAGGTCAAGGCAGGTGTCGCCTAGACTAAGGAAGACTCACTGCAGGAGGAGATGGCCCAGCTGGGAACAGCAGAAGCTGGACATGGCAGGAAGGATGAGCACCAGGGCTCTGCCTGGGTTTGGACAGGGCACAGGAATGATGGAGGAGAGGGAGACAAATTGGAGGACTCAAGAAGGACAGTGAACCAGGTATGGAGGCACACACCTGCAATCCCAGTACTTGAGAGGCTGAGGCAGGAGAATCCTTTTGAGTCTGAGGCCACCCTGAGCTACAACGTGAGCTCAAGTCCAGCTTGAACTGCATGGTGAGACCCTGTCTCAAAAAATGAAAAAGAGAAAAAAGTAACAGTGATGATTTCTAGAATGCCAGGAGTCACTGCATTGTAGCACAGCTAATTAAAAGTTACATCAGACTTACCTACAGCTAAGAGGAGAAGGTACAAGTCACCTTGAAGTGTCTGCTCTCCCCTGGAGGACAGTTATCCATGTGGGTTTCCTATATATACACAGACAAAGGGCAAGTAGCAGCCCCAAAGGGTGATGACCAGAAAGTTCCTCTAAGACTGTCCCTGTCGAGGCACCTGGTCTGTGAAACTGACCCCTGCTGGGGGGAGTGGGATCACTCTGCAAACACTGTCCTGAGCACCCCATCCTGTTGCTTGAGAACTTAAAGTCAGGCTGACTTTCCACTAATATTAACATTTAACAAAAGACAACAAAGGCCCCAAAATAAAATTACCACAAAGAAGCCAAGTGCACTGGCCTGAGGGAGAACTGCACTGAGCAGACTGCACAGTGAGACCGGCTTGTCCTCCTGCTGGCTCCACAGTGGCCAGGTCAGATGGGAAGCAGAGGACAAGGCTGTGTGGAGGTCAGCATGCAGGACAAGAGGCTGCAGCCGGAGGAGCTGAAACATTCCAGGGCACCAAGTACTGAAGGCCTGGCACTCCGTCTGGCCTGTTCACCCACACAGTGAAGGTGCTTTCTGCAAAATGACAGAGAAGCATCACGTCTAGCACAGTGGGGAGCAGCAGACCCAAGCATGGGAACGTGGTGCTGTCAATAATCTGCCATCTCTGGATTTAGGTTTAAGAAAAAAGTTGACGTTATTATGTTCTCAGTTTCTGTAGTATGGTTTTTCTTAGTACGTGTTTGGAGTGCATAATGACTCCCCTCGTTGTGGGGAGCTTGTACCTGTGCACAGCGTATCATAATTCTCCTGTTGTCCCCTCTCCTCCCATCCTTCCCTGATTCCACCAACTCTTCATCCCCTTCCCACTTGAAAAAAACTGTTTCCATTTTTACTTGATTCTCTCTTTAAAATCCTTTTTCATTCCTTTCTGTCCTCTTCATCCCTTGTTCCCCTTCCTATTTGGAAAAGATCTCCCCACTTCCTAATATCCATCCTTTATTTTGCTCTTTATTTATATTATGGGTTTCTCATAGAAGAGAAACCAGGCACTGTTTAAACTTGTGTCTCTGATTTATTTTGCTTAACATTATTTTCTTGGGCCCGGCAGGATGGCTCAATGGTCTAAAGTGCCTGCAGGCGGCTGCAGGGACCGCAGTTCGATCCCTGGCACCACATGCTGCGCCAGCCCTGCCCTCAGGGCAGGCTGAGCCGGCCATAAAAATAAATAAACAAACAAAAGTTCTGAAATAAGAAAAAAAAATAAAAATAAAAGAAAATAAAAATTATTTTAAAAAAAAGAAAATTAAAAAAAAAAAAAACATTTTCTCAAGGCACAGTTACCTACAGACACCTCACATTTATCCTTCTCTGTGATGAAGTAGTACTCATGTGTGTGTGTGTGTGTGTGTGTGTGTGTGTGTGTGTAATTTTCTGTATTCATCCATCTCTTGATGGACATGTAGACTGCTTCCAAGATTTAACTACTATGAATTGTGCTGCTACAAATATGGGAGGGTGTCCCTATAATGTCATCAGTTTAACTCTTCAGGAAGATTCCTAGAAGGAAAGCAGCTGGGTTAAATGAAATTTCTATTTTTAGTTTTTTGGAGGACTCTCCATACTGATTTCCATGGTGGTTGTACCAGTTTACATTCCCACCAATAATGCAGAAGGGCTTCTCTTTCCTCACAGCTTTGCCAGCATTTGTTATTTTTTAGTTTCTTAATGGTGAAGGCTTGTTTGTTTGTTTGTTTGTTTTGCTTCTGGAGTAAAATGGCATCCTTGTTGTTTTAATTTGTATTTCTCCAATGGCCAGCGATGCTGAGCTTTTTTTTTTTTTTTTTATGTATTTACTGGCCATCTACATATTCAGCTTTAATTTTAATTTTTTTTGCTTAAAATAGTTTCCTACTGAGTTATAAAAATTATAATAAAGAACTATATTACAACACTTGTTGAAAAAACACTCCTAACCACTTCCAGGAGCCAGAGTGACACCTGGAGCCCCAGCAGGTGAGGACTTGAAGGTCAGGTGGGAACTGCCCAGAACCACGCAGGCCCTAGCCTGCTTCTGCTGGATTGCAGTGCAGCAGGGTGGTTTCTGCCCCCTCTCCCAGAGAGCAGCATTTTATATTAATTCCAATGTCACCTGACTTCCTTGCCCAAACAGCACAGCTGGTCAGCACTGTAGATCAACAGGAGAAAAGGAGTCGGTAAGGATGGACAAAAACAAGGACACAGGAATGAGACTCCCTGTTCAGTTTGAGCCTTGGAAACATGCAGCAAGAAAACTAGAAAGTCTAGTTTCTAGGAGCTGCATTCTTCAGTCCCACGTCTTCCTAAGCTTCTGAGGAATGTGTAAGCTGACTTCTAAGATGCTTCTGAGTTTCCACTCACCCAAACAGTGGAGCAAATCTGCTTTGCACTGGTTCCGAAGGAATGAGTGAGAGGGAAGCTTGGGCCCTGCTTGGAGGCCCCCACAGCCTCTCTTGGCAGGAGACAGTACATAATTAACTCAAAGGTTTTCTGAGCCCCTAGGGCAAGAAGACAAGCAGATCCTGGGGTAGGCCATGGCAACAAAGATTGCTAGTCTAGGACTTCTGCAGGTGTGGAAAGTCACCCTCATTTTAGTTCTTGTTTTATGGTGGCACTTGCCGTCCTCAGACGCTTTGCTCTTCGCTAGTCCATTCCTTCCTGCTCTTCTCTCCCCACAGACACTCTTGGGTGGGCCTGATAAGTGTGCAAAACACGTGGGATCTCTGTACATGGTGCAGGCACGCTACCACGCCCAAAATCTTCCCTGGCTTCTTCCACACAGCACCGACTGGCAGGTCTGCCACCTAGCTGTGGGCAAGCGTCCCCTTGCTGCCTCTCGTCCACAGCACTGCAACGCTGCCCAGAAACAAACCCTTGGGACTGCGCTGTCTTGCACCCGTGGGCACATCTGGGCCCCATCTCAGCCATGGCGAGATGCTCACAGTGCCTTAGCTGCTGGCGCTACTTGGGAGTGATGTTAGCTGCTTAGATATCCCTGTAAGTACGCTTTGCGCCTCTATCAGTCTTTTTTTTTTTTTTTTTTTTTTTCTTGTTTCAGAACTTTTATTTGTTTATTCACTCGTTTTTATGGCCTGCTCAGTCTGCCCCAAGGGCAGGGCTGGCGCAGCATGTGGTGCCCAGGATCGAACCGCGGTCCCTGAAGCCGCCCAAGCTTTCCCAAGCAGGTGCTTTAGACCACTGAGCCATCCCGCTAGGCCCCATCTATCAGTCTTTATATATTCTTTCTGAGTCATTTTTTATGTAAAAATTTTAAAGCGAGCTACAATTTACTTTGTCACATTTAACATAAATTTGTGGGGCCGGCCAGATAGCTCAGCAGATTAAACACCTGCTTAGGCAGATGCAGGGACCTGGGTTCGATCCCCTGCTTGCTGAGCCAGCCCTGCCCCCAGGGTGCCCTGAGACCGCGAATGAAACTGGGCATGGTGGTTCGAGCCTATAATCCCAGTGCTTCGCAGGCTGAAAATAGGAATATCACTAGAGTCTAATCTGTGTAGTGAGACCCTGTACACCCTGTACTAAACACAGAGAAAGAAAGAGAGAAAGAAAGAAAGAAAGAAAGAAAGAAAGGTGTAGGGCTACTGATATAACTCAATGATAAAGATCTTGATTTCTGAGTTTGATCCCCAACAGTGAAAAATATAAATAAATTTGCTATTGTGACATAATTTACTATTTTCTTACCCTTTTTGCCTATGGTTTGTGTTTTCCAGGTCACTTGAAAGAAATCTTTCAACGCCCTATCTCTCCACTCCCAAAAAAGCTACTCTTCCTACATTTTCTTCCTTCTAACTTTCCAGTTCTGTCTTTCCCTGGTATCTGAGTCCGTTACCTTCACACACTGAGTATGGTATGAACCCAAACTAGCTTTTTCTCCAGTGGTGATATGTTGTGGCCTTTCTACGATGATTTGTGGTGCCAATTTTGTCACACATAGAACTGAGTTCCTGAGAACACAGAAGTTTGTTTAGGAGTTTCTCGGTTCCATTGGGCTCCCCTATTCATTCACAGTTACTCCACCACTACTTCTTCTTCTTCTTCTTCTTCTTCTTCTTCTTCTTCTTCTTCTTCTTCTTCTTCTTCTTCTTC